>PVKC010045814.1:0-11353 GCA_004027635.1 Crocidura indochinensis | reverse complement strand
AAAAAACATGTGGGATATAATTTTAAGTTATTTTAACATTAAAAAGATTTATAGTTAGGGTAGCATCATTGCCAAAAGATATTAACATTTATGTTATTGAACAAAGTTACTGAACCTCCACCACACCCCAAGATCCTCTATCAATGACTACTTATAACTTCATAATGAAAAAAATCACAATAAAAATAAGGTATCTAAGTTGAAGATAAAATAAAAATTTCTATCATTATGTTAAATGCTCCAATTTAATGATCACCGTAATCCAACCCCAGGAAAATGGGTCTAAAGCAGGATCCCCACAAGAATTAATAAACCAAGATACTCATATGGTAGAAAAGAGATAGAATGGGAGGCTTCAAACTTCAGAGTCCTGAGCTTGCTAAACCCACCTCTTTATTGACTAGCTCAAATCCCAAGTGCTTGGGGAGGGGGGGGGGGTCAGTGACAAAGCATCTCTCTGGAGCTAATACAATCCAGTATAGGTAGGCCTTTTCCATGTAAAAAAGTATGGCTTAAAAAGGAAGGGACTTGGTAAAGTATTTTTGGGTAAAACAGGGTGTGATCCAATACTATATAATCTTTATGCTTGATGGAAAACTTGTTTTATATTAATTTAACAGTAAATTACCATCATAATTGATTCTAATTGCTATAAAACTATCATCTACCTCTAATTTGTTTAAGGGTAGTAAATTTATTTTTCAACCTCCCAAGTAGTACTCAGGAGGCCCAAGAACATCACTGGGATTTGCAGCCAAACAAATAAGTTCAATATAAGGGCCTGAGGATATGTTGCTGCTCAGGCCCTGCAATAAGAAATATAGCTTGGACCCTCCTAGCGGTTTCAGGGGTCTGCAGGGTCACACCTAGTGATGCTCAGGAGATTCTATAGTACAAAAAATTGAACTCATAAGATGCATACATTCTAGGTATGTGTCCTAACCTTATACAAATTGTGACTAATACTATCGAAAAGGAAATGTGGGAGAGTGTCTAAAAATTGCAAGTCTTTGTCAAAAATTTTAAATTTGTTTGTCCTTTGTGGGAAAACATAATTTTTATTTTTTATTTTTTTATTTTTTGGTTTTTCGGGCAACCCCCGTTTGATGCTCAGGGGTTACTCCTGGCTAAGCGCTCAGAAATTGCCCCTGGCTTGGGGGGGGGGACCATATGGGACGCTGGGGGATCGAACCGCGGTTGCTATCTTTCCTTGGCTAGCACTTGCAAAGCAGACACCTTACCTCTAGCGCCACCTCTCCAGCCCCGGGAAAACATAATTATTTAAAAAATAAATATAGCAGCCAGAGACAGTACAAGGGTGCTTGCTTTGCACATCACAGACCCTGAACACCATCACCAAGAGTATGAGCATAGAATCCAAAGCAAGACCTGAGCACCATGAGGTGTGGTCAAGTCCTCATCCAAATTAAAAACAGAACTAAAGATGATTCAACAATTCCATTCCTACATATATATCTATCCAAAGAACACAAAAATATGGTTTAAAAACAATATGTATATCTATGTTCATTCATGTACTACTTAAAATAGTTGAGATCTGGAAACTATCCAAGTGCCCCATACAAATCAGTAGACAAAGAGGCATATATACACAATGGAATACTACTCAGCTAGAGGAAAAGATGAAGTCTTTCTGCCACAATGTGAAAGGCAATAGTGAGTGTCATGCTAAGCAAAATAAACCTGA
Organism: Crocidura indochinensis; assembly: GCA_004027635.1. Taxonomy (NCBI): domain Eukaryota; kingdom Metazoa; phylum Chordata; class Mammalia; order Eulipotyphla; family Soricidae; genus Crocidura; species Crocidura indochinensis. The sequence goes on along the minus strand of PVKC010045814.1, from coordinate 9,645 downwards.
AGAAAGGCAACACGAGATGATCTCAATTACATGTGGATTCAAATAAACAAAGCAAGGGAACTGCTATGTCCACTGAAAACAAACACTTTGATTCTGACAATAGAACTGAGGTATGGGTAGCAGAAGTCTTCAAGGAATTGTGAGGGAATATCTATGAGCCGTGGCTGGGTCTACAGGAGAATAGTGGTGCTCTGTTAAGTATAATTTGGTAACACTGTACCCCTAAAATATATATTTGCATGCTTGTAACATTTATATATAAATAACAATATCACTTAATTAATTTAAAATGTTTTCAAAGTTAAAATTTAGTAAAAAAAAATTGGCACATTACACAAACTATAATTTAACTTTAAAATCTGCAAATAACACATCAGCACTTTTATTTTATTTTTTCTTGGTTTTTGGGCCACACCCAGTGACGCTCAGGGGTTACTCCTGGCTATGCGCTCAGAAATTGCTCCAGGATTGGGGGAGCATATGGAATGTCGGGAGAATAAAGCCGCAGTCCATCCTAGATCAGCGGTGTGCAAGGCACCCTAATGCTGTGCCACTGCTCCGGCCCAGTACATTATTTTTTAGCTATATGTTAAATATGAATATGTCACAAATAATATTCACTTATTTCAGTGAAATCTTTCTGGTTCATTTATATATATTTCAAAAGGAGTGAGAAACAACCAGGATTATAAAAATGAAAACAGCTTAAATTAAAAAGAACATTTCATTTACTTGCTAATCTGACTCTGGGAAAATATTTTCTAATTCCTACTTGATTCTTCTTAAAGAAATTTTATTTCTTCAATCAGCACATGGGATTAGTGCTACACAGACCTCAGAGGAGTCTTACTTTGCAACCCCAAATTGGTTCTGTATGAGTGATTTTAAAGAAGGCATTAGTATTCTTCCTGAAACAAGGCTGTCTATATACCTTTGAGAACATTCACATTTAACCTTGTAAGCTCACTTCTATAGAAATAATGAACTTAATTCATCAGCTGCCAAAGAAAAAAGCAGTTTAATGTAAGGAATTAAGTCATGCTGATAGAGGCTAATATATCATTTTTTAAAAATCAAAATTTAAATAAGTGTAGGTGATTTATATACAACTAGTGGCTTTGCAAAGCTCCAAATAGCATTCATCTAAGCACTTTTAAGTTTGTCTCATTTTTTAGTTTTGATTTAGTAGAGTCGAAGAGAAAGTTGATGAAAAAAAATAGGTTTCCTTCAATCAAGGTCATGATTTGAGACATTAGACAACATGAGACTTGAATTATGTATGGAAAGAAAAGTAGAAGACTGAAAACAAGGTACCAGAAAACATCTTTAGATTCAGAAAAACATAATCACAGGTCAAGGATGCTCAAACAGAGAGAAAGGACACAAGCAGCTACTTGAAGGAACTTCCCAACACTGCCATAGGCCTGTAACATGGTTGCTATGATCCTTGGGTCTTAATGTCTGTTTCTGGGTTATCACAAAGTAGAAATAATTCACCAGGGCTTTATTTCCTAGAGAATGTAAACTTTCCATTACAAAGGTGCAGAAGAAAAGGCTTCAATTCAAACGTGTTTAAGTATAAGTAACAGTGACATTAAAGCCTAAAAGAAAAGATAAAGGATGGGAAAGGAAAGGAGCAGTAACTCAAAACTTTCAATTAGCATGTTTAATAATGCTTCTTTCTAAAGAGTTTGTTCTTCAAAAGTTAGTACCCAATGTGAAAGCACAGTCCTGCTTAAGAATGATACAGTATGTTATGTGAGGTTGACTTCTGCCAGAGTCCTGAGTGACAGGATATGATATGCTTGCCAGTGTAAGCAGAGCATATGAAGAAACCGCCACATTCTTAAGTTTGCCCTCCTTTCCTACCAAATTTATAAGATAATTTAAGTGAATTTCACTTTCATTATTTTAACTATTTAACCTTATAAACTATTAAAGGCATTTGTGAAAGTGTCAAACAGCAAAAACAGAGATGCTAAGTAGTAACTTATGCAACCAAAATTAGTCTTTTTAAGTAAATGAAATGTTACTTCATTTAAGTACTTTTAAAGAGGAAAGAAACTCCTCAGAGGCCAAGTTGTTTACATGCCTTTACCTTGCATCAAGCAACAAAATCAATATTATTTTTCTTTAGCTAAACAAGAATGTGGTGCCAATGAGTTTTTAAACAGCTATTTTAACTCTAATATCCTACATAATCTTTTAAATTAACATGACCACTCTCAGAAATAAGCAGAAAGATGATCAAACTTCATTTTAGACCACATTTATACCAAGAAATTTTAGAAATGTAAATATAAAAAACTTATGTTAAAATAGAGAATTTTTAAAAATAAGATTTGTTAAGTTTTGAAAAGAAGTGAAATGTTCTCACAACTTGAAAAGAAAGCAAATTTGAATTATTTAATGCCAAGATGAATCCTAAAACATGCATTTACACACCAACGCATAATAACAGAATTCAGGAACAAATGTACAATAAGTACATATAACTTAAGCTTAGGAAGTGCATTGAGGAATATTTTTATTTACACTTGGTAGGGGAAACAATTCAAAAGCAAGTTTTAGGGGCTGGAGAGATAGCATGGAGATAGGGCGTTTGCCTTGCATGCAGAAAATCGGTGATTTGAATCCCGGCATCCCATATGGTTCCCCGAGCCTGCTAGGAGTGATCTGAGCATTGAGCTAGGAGTAACCCCTGAGCACAGCCAGGTGTGACCCAAAAACAAAACAAAAACAAAAACAAACAAACAAACAAAAAAGACAAAGAAAAGCATGTTTTAAAGCAATCTTGCCTTCCGTATTCAGTATTTTAGTCATTAAACATTTATTTGGAAAAAGAAAATTATTTAAAGAGCCATCCAGTCTTAGAGTAATCTGGTACACCTATATGCGAAAAAAAAATCAGAAATCAATCTTTAACACACAGAATACATTATATAAACATTTTATTTTAATAATCCATTTATCACTTCAATTAAAATCATTCCATTATGAAAATTTCTTAATTGAAGAGAATATTCAAAACTCTAAATTAAACAGAGCTTTTTATCAATTAAATTTACAGGAATACAGCCTTTAGAAATACATAACTTCTCATTTTACAATACTTCCCCTTTAAAAAATGGTTTGTCACAGATTTAAAATACAAGGCACCTAATCTATGGAAAGATAATACAATAAACAGCATAAGTAAACAAATCTTTTCTCAAATATTGATTCATTTAAAATTTTGTCTAAATTTTTGCATGAATATACTTGATACATAAATTAAATTTTTTGCATTGATTTTCAATATTTTACAAAACTCGAAATATAATCCGTACCTATTATAGGTAAGTCATTTAGCATTTTACCAGTAAGAAAGAAACATGAACCTACATACTTAAATGATTTCTGGAAAATATTTTCATTATATAATCAAGAATCTAACAAATAATGTGTGAAAAAAAAGTTGTCAGACATCAAGATCTTATTCCTTGATTAATTCAAATTATTTTTACCAGTTGAATTCTTTGAGATGTATAAGGCAGATTGGTCCTGTGCACAGGAACTTTCTGTAACTACAGTGACATATACACAACTACAAAACAAAGTTCTTCATTGTGAAAATGAAGAAAACAGATACACAGAAAATATATTTTAGAGTTCCAAAGAACTGAAACCGTTATTTTCAGACTAGGCACTGAAACATTTTTCAAAAAGTCTTGCCAGAGATTGTCTCTTCGCTGTATAATGTTCCATTATCAAACTAAAAAATAAAAATAAAAAAATCATTATAGTAAAAAGCACATAAAAACTTATATTTCAATAAGCAAATTATCAGTCTTGAAATATATATCAAATAAAGTAATAATTAGATACTTGAATGTATAGTGTACACTAAGAATATACAAAAGTGAGTGCTATGGCGATATTAAAGGCTAAAATCCAATACTAACTGTAGGTTGCTTAATAAGTTTATTCATGGTCTACCATTATCCTTCTTGGAAAAAGGACTCTTGCCCTCAATCTGTCCCACTATTACTCGAGTGTAAGCCTTCCTCTTTGCCACCTTCATCACCATATTCATCATCTCCCCCTTTATACAGCTCTCATTTCCAACAATGAGAGTTGAGTAAGAGTGACTATATGGGGAGGATCTGAGTGTGAAAATAGAATATGCACTAATAGGGGAATGCATAAATTGCCATATTAAAATCTTTATAGGTAAATAACTATGTGTTCTTCTGGAAACTGAAGTATGATAAATTAATTTTGTTATAGTTCTACTCTGTCTCCCAAACCTCAATAAAAAGAAAAATGAATTTATTTTTAAAGAAATAAATAACATAAACAAAAAAAAGTAGTCAACTCATAGTAATGAGGAAATATCACCAGATATCTGAGTAATGAGAGGTAAATAAACAAATAAAACAGGAAAATGGTACAAGGTTCATAGGAAAAGTTAAATAAGCAAAAGCTCTCAACTTTTTCCATTGATCAAGAATCACTTCATTCTGAAAGGTTTGAAATTATTCTCTAAGATTAGGAAAAAAAGTCTTCACTGGAAAAATATCAGGCATAAATTCTAATGGTTCAGGTAAAAGTAACATTTATATAATGTGAAACAACTAACAACAACATACACATGGATTATAGAGCTATCTAGAATTTTGCATTAATTAACTCTAGTGTGAGGTAGAAATGATATAGGGTAAAGGCAGGTAAACTAAAGGGGAACACAAAAAGGGAGAAAGTATGATGACTGAGAAAATCAACTGAGGATTCTAACACTGAGAAACTGAGAAAAGTATAAAGCACAATATTCAGAGGTAATCAAGGAAAAAAGAGAAAAGATAAAAAAGATCTGGGCCCGGGAAATAGCATGGAGGTAAGGCATTTGCCTTTCATGCAAAAGGTCATCAGTTCAAATCCCGGTGCCCCATATATCTCCCGTGCCTGCCAGGAGCAATTTCTGAGCATGGAGCCAGGAGTAACCCCTGAGCACTGCCGGGTGTGACCCAAAAAGACCAAAAAAGATCTGATTAAAGAGTTGTGGTTTTGTTTTTTTTGGGGGGTGGGAGGAGGGAAGGGCACACCAGCAGTCCACAGGACTTACTCTTGGGTCTACATTCCTCCTAGTGGGCTTGGAAGACCACGTAGAGTGCAGGGGGTCAAACCCAGGTTGGCTAAGTGCAAGTCAAATGCCCAACCAGTTTTACTATCGCTCTGGCCTTGACTAAGTATCTTAAAATGACTCTTCATAAAGGTAAAAGTCTGAAAGGAGGAAAGGTCATGAGAACAGGAGTAGCTGCTTGGTCCAGAAAGTCTTACAGAACTCTTTTTAAGCTATGTGGATGATAACCATCACAACAGAAAAAAAATAGAATAAAAACTGAGGTAAGCAAAAGCCAGAATAAAAACCAAAAGGTGAAAGGTGAATTGAACAGGAAGATAAAGTAAATTTTAAGCTTTAAAGGCAATTGAATGCAAAGACTTTACAGAAGCTGCTCAATATTGGGGTGGGAGGAGTAGCATAATTGCAGTAAGGAAATGATTTAGTATAAACTGACCAAAGCTATCACAGAAGAAATCTGAATCTCTAAAATTTCGGTAATCTATAATAATCTAGAATTAATTATAAAACATATAATTCTATAATTGCCAAAGACATATATTGTCTTTCAAGTATTCAGTAAAGCATTAGTATCATGCATTCTGTCATAATAAATTATAAAATATATTTCCAATTCTTTAAAACAGTAAAGTTACTTAAATGCAGTTAAGTAAAAAAAGCAGTTAGATTTAGGATATGCACGTGCCAATTATGGAAAATACACACACATGCATCAAGAAAAGATGAATATACTTCAAAGTATTAGTTTTTCTAACTTTTATAACTCAGAAAAAAGCTTTCCAAAGTATAACATTAAACGAAATGATGGTATTCAATACTTCAACAAATTTATGAGAGAAATCTTTTGTAACCACATTACACATAAAAAAAAAAACATAATAAAAAAAGAAAGCTATGAAATTGTCAGAGGATCATGCAGGTGATATGGGAGAAGCTGAAATTACAACCCAAGCAGTTTGAACCTGGAGTTTTGATTCCTAACCCTCAGAGATATATTTTCTCTCAAATAACTAATATGGTAAATCAATCTTGTATCTAAGCATTGTATTAACAACTAGTATTTATTCAATGCTAATGCAAAATGACATACAAACCTGAACGACAGGCAATAGCAGCTAAGAAGCTCCATCCTCCTGAGAAACACCATGCATAGGAATGAGACTCTCACACTGTTCACTATCTTCTGGGACCCTTAAAACAAAGTAGAGAACACTTTAGAACTGAAATGACCCCTTAAAAAATACTCTATTCTACTAGATAAAGTTGGACAGCAGGAAATAACTCTAGGGAAAGATTTTCTCAATCTCTCGTCTTAAGCTTATTCTAACTGTAGCCTGTAAAACGTGTTCTCCAAACGAAACTGGAAAAGTAACATTGTAAGCAATGTTAACATGTTTTATTATGAAATTGGTATAAAGCAATGCATTTTCTATTTTTTTTTGTTTGTTTTTGGGTCACACCCGGCAGTGCTCAGGGTTACTCCTGGCTCCTTGCTCAGAAATTGCTCCTGGCAGGCACGGGGGACCATATGGGGCACCGGGATTCGAATCGATGACCTTTTGCATGAAAGGTAAACGCCTTACCTCCATGCTATCTCCTGGGCCCCGCATTTTCCATTTTTTTTAAATATCTTTATTTAAACACTATGATTATAAACATGATTGTAGTTGGGTTACAGTCGTATAAAGAACACCCCCCTTCAGCAGTGCATTAACAAAATAGTTAAGCACCTATTTTTATTTTAAACTAGTTGCAAAAGAATCTATATTATCATTCAAAGTAACAAGTTATTTTATCTGGCATAGTAGATATATAAATGATAATCTTTCAACAACTCTTCGTAAAGATCTTTAAATATATAGACTAAAAAAAATCTCCCAGGTATCATCAATTTAGCATTAAAAGAACATTTTATATGGGAACTACACCTACCTCTGAATTCGATGTTTCCTGCATACAAAGGCAAAAATTCTTCTGATTCCCATCATGACAGGATCCCAATTATTGTAATGGCAAAGAAGAGTTACAATAAAAAATGAAAAAAATACAGGTATAGCACCTGCAAAAAATAACCACGAGAACTGCACCTAGACAGAAAAGAACCCATAGTTAGCATTAACACAGTCTTCCCCTCTTAATATAATTTTTCATTTATGAAAACTCTGATCAGTTGAAAATACTAAGGATCATATTCAGTACTGACATTAATTGCATTATATTAAATAACAAGGATCAGGTTTCCATGTAAAATTTCAATTCTTTAAATTACCAACAAAAATATTTTTCAGAGCCGGAGAGACAGCATGGAGGTAAGGCGTTTGCCTTTCATGCAGAAGGACGGTGGTTCAAATCCTGGCATCCTGTGCCTGCCAGAGGCAATTTCTGATCATAGAGCCAGGAGTAACCCCTGAGTGCTGCCGGGTGTGACCCAAAAACAAAAACAAAATATTTTTCTTGGAGAACAGCCCATAAGAGAGCCAAGAAGGAAGCTCTTATTATCAAAGTACATTCAAGAGTTGAGTTATTAAGCTTTTAACTTTTTGTTTTGCATATCACAATGCCCATTTGTTTTTTACTAATTCTGCATATTTTCAAGTTGATTCCTCTCCCCTTTAGTTTCAGAAATAAGCTTTAAAAGAATATAAAAATATATTTAAGACAGGGATTTGGTTTAACAGTAAAGCACATGCCTTGTATACATGGGACATGAGTTTGAGCCTCAGCACCAAAACAAAAACAAAGTCAATGAAAACCCAGATTTTTCAAGACTATCATATTCTGTAGCTGTGATACATTTACATTCTCATGATATCACTACAAGTTCTTCGATGGAACTTTTAAACCTTACTTCAATAATTAGTAACAACTTCTAATCCCAACCATCAAAATTATCTTAATCACCTACTTAAAAAAAAAATTCCAAGGCATTGCTGAGTAAGATATTGCTGAGTAAAATAAAGGCTATAAATATTTTTACTAGGAAATATAAATAGGATAAAAAAAACCAAGCAGCCAAAAATACACCTCAGCAGTAAAGTCTCTAGACATCAAAGTCTGTCTCTCCTATGCATCATTTTCTCAGCGCTGTCAGGAAAACTAAAAATGAGATGCTATAAAGTTAACCATCTCCCCAAATTATTCTTCCCTTTTACTAGCATACCTTTATCTTTTATTATCTATATTCACCTAGAGAGAAAAGTAAATGTCACAGAAACCTACACCAATTAACTGTTTAGATTTCACTGCAACATACTGATAATTTGTCCTGAAAATTATATTAGTAACTCTAGTTTTAAAATCGGAAGAAAGTAGTTTTTGTGCTTTTAAATCTTAAAAAATGAAAGTGTCAAGATTTAGAATCAAAAGCAATACTCCCTCTAGTGGAAATATCCATTTTCACAGCGCTGCTTGTCACATTAAAGAAATTTTGTGCCAAAAATTTCACCCAAATGAGGGACTGACTCAGCACAATGCTGAACAATGTAATCAATGCCAACTTTGCACATTCATGTCCTGTTGACCTGTCACACCCACATGGGGTACATCGCTGGAGAATATCCAGGAAAGAGCAGTCAGGAAGATAGACTGAAAAGTATTATCAAAATACTGGAATATCGGGGACCTGGGAGATAGCATGGAGGCAAGGCGTTTGCCTTTCATGCAAAAGGTCATCGATTCAAATCCCGGTGCCCCATATGGTCCCCCGTGCCTGCCAGGAGCAATTTCTGAGCATGGAGCCAGGAGTAACCCCTGAGCACTGCCGGGTGTGACCCAAAAACCAAAAAAAAAAAAAAAAAATACTGGAATATCTACCATGTACTTAATAATCTAGTAAATTTTTCATAATCAAAAACTTGTAAAAAAAATTTTTTATTTGGGGCAGGGTGGGAAGGGAAAGGGGAAATTTTTTTTTATTTATATTGGATTGGGGGGTCACACCTGGAGGTGCTCAGGAGTTACTTCTGGCTCTGTGCTCAGAAATCGCTCCTGGAAGGCTTGGGGCCATATGGAATGCTGGGAATTGAATCTGAGTCCATCCCAGGTTGCCTGCATACAAAGCAAATGCCCTACCACTATGCTATAGCTCCAGCCCCCCAAAATTTCTAATATAATTTCCAATAAACAGAAATAATCATTCCTGAATACAATTAAATATAGATCTGAATATAATCAGGATACTTCTCTTAAAGGAAACACCAACTATAATAGGTTTTAATAATCATTTTATTTCAAGCACAATAAGCAATCTAATAAAATATACTCAAATGCTCTTAGAAATTCATTGTGTGTGGGGGCCGGAGTAACAGCAAAGCAGTAGGGCATTTGCCTTGCACACGATCAATACAGGACGGACCTTGGTTTGATCCCAGGCACCCCATATGGTCCCCCGAGCCAGGAGCGATTTCTGAGCACACAGCCAGGAATATATCCCTGAGCATCACTGGGTGGGGGAGGGGGGGAATGAAGAAAGGAAGGAAGGAAGGAAGGAAGGAAGGAAGGAAGGAAGGAAGGAAGGAAGGAAG
>PVKC010045813.1:0-11351 GCA_004027635.1 Crocidura indochinensis | reverse complement strand
ACCGATGACCTTTTGCATGAAAGGCAAACGCCTTACCTCCATGCTATTACCCGGGCCCCTATTTTTTATCTTTTTTTTTTGGGGGGGGTCACACCCGGCAGTGCTCAGGGGTTACTCCTGGCTCCATGCTCAGAAATTGCTCCTGGCAGGCACGGGGGACCCTATGGGGCACCGGGATTCGAACTGATGACCTTTTGCATGAAAGGCAAACGCCTTACCTCCATGCTATCTCCCGGGCCCCCTTTTTTTAAAAATATTTTTTGGGGGGTCACACCCGGCAGCGCTCAGGGGTTACTCCTGGATCCATGCTCAGAAATTGCTCCTGGCAGGCACGGGGGACCATATGGGGCACCGGAATTCGAACCGATGACCTTCTGCATGAAAGGCAAACGCCTTACCTCCATGCTATCTCCTGGGCCCCACCAAATATATTTTAAAAGTATACCAAGAAAATAGTGTACATTGCCTAAAATTCACAATTGGAATCTACTTGAACATGTGGGAGGAACAAATATGCAGATATCTGTCCAGATGATGAGCTGGGCTAGCTTTTACCAAAAATCCCCCCCCCCCACCTCCATGAAGTTTAAGCTATCTACATTGAGAACACATACTTGCTCCTAAAATCAGTCCCACAAACTTTATCCCCTCAAGGACTTCATATAGAGCCACAGATTGGAGACTGTCAAGGTTGCTCAGAAAAAAAGTCTTTTAATTTTACACATGAACAGAACAAATACTTTGATAGGATAGAGAGACTATAAAGGTGAGGTAGGTGATTAGATTAAAAGTTTTGTCCTTCACACTCACCTCAACTTTTGGCTCCAAAATCTAAAAGGCCACACACACCAAAAGGTATACCATCACCCCACAGGCGATGATCCCTATGGAAACCATATAAAAATACACATGAGGCAGAAACCATATGCTCTGAATTAAATTTCCCACCTGTTTTTCTACCTTTATCCCATCCAAGTCCCTTCTTTTCAGTCCTCCTTGCCCACGGTGTATAGACCCACAACTGGTATACAAAGTAGAACTCTAAGCTGAGTAATGTGAAGACACATTTTTCTTCTGGATTCAAAGCAAAGCTCAGGTAGAAAGTTCTTCCCCATGACTGCAAGAACTACACTTCATAGCTGATGGCTGCCCTTCCCTCATCACCTTCCCCACAGCCACTAGATTGTATAGTGCCTCAGGAAGAGGAGCCAGGACATCACTTTGCTTGGCATCTAGATAGTTCTTAGAAATAACAGCTGTAAATGACTTTTTTCCACTTTCAATCAGTTCTTAGCTAAGTTTCTGTAAGTTCTACTAAAATTCACTTCTCCAGAGATTCCTAAAGATAACTCTGGAAGGAATATCATGAGACTTTCTCTTCGGGTGATTCCAGATACAGATGAGTGATATTGCCCTAGAATTTACAAGAGTACATAGAACATACTAAATCATGCATGAGAATTACCCAGAATGCCTTACTGTTTGGTAGATTAGACACAATGGCTTACTATAGGACACTCAACTGGAGGTAGGACGAACAGAGGTGGGAAGGAACACCAAGGCTGATAGGGGACAAAAGTGTGAGGGGATATCACAACAGTCCAAGCTCTGAATAGACATTGCAGAATGGATGATGCCCAGAATATTAGTTTGGTTGCTTCTCAAAAGGAGAACGTGGCAGGGGTAGCTGCATAGTTAAACCTAGTGATAGTCTCCATTAAAATGCATGGTATATTTTCCTCTTTCTTCTTGCTGTTCTTTTAAGTTGCTGCTATCAAGATTTCTCCATACACTTGGTTGTGTCTTGAAAGAGTGTAGTTAGAGATACACTCTGGGTCTGCCAATGAATGCCATGTGGGAAAGAGAAAAGAAGCAAAGGTTTGAGGCGAGTGGCTGGGCCTGGTATTGATCTGAGAAGACTGGCAAGAGGGGATTCTTCTTCAGCTTTTAGAGGAGGGGCAATTGCCTTGAAAAGCCTCATGTTTACCTTCATTCTTTCACCTTTACCTTCCCATTAAAAAGAGAGTCATGAATGTGTGAGTCCTGTGTGTAGTGGGGAAACCCTGTTGTTAATCAGAGTAAACACCTGACTCTGTACTCTACAGGGATCTCTAGCGATGGTTCTGGGAATCAAACCAAGGTCAGTCACATGTGTGGCAAGCATCTTATTCAGACACCATTCCTCTAGTCTAGCCATGAACTTTTCATATCAGTGACCAAACTTACTAGTAAACTGCACTTTTTCTACCAGGAAAAATAGCCCTCAGAGGAAGGTTTGAGCTAATAGGTGAGTTTTTCTCCTGAAATACTGCAGCTTCTTTGCCATTTTTCAACTCAAGCCTCACCATTTCTGCCCCCCACCCCTCCACTTAGTTTCACAAACCAAAGGAGAGTTGGGAGCTCAACAGTCCTGGCTCACAGTGAATACCCAAGAAAGAAAGGTATTTAAAATACCAGTTTGGACGTCTAGGTCAATAAGTAGTACAGCAGATAGGGCTCTATCCCAGACAACTCAATACAGTCAACCAAAGTTTGCTATGATCCATAGAACCTCATATGGTCTCCTGAGCCCTGCCGGGAATAATCCCTAAGCACAGAACTAGGAGTAAGCCCCGAGTACAGCTAGTCATGTATGTGCCTCCCCTCCAACAGTAACAATCAGAAACAAAACCAAAGTAAAATAAAATAAGATATTAGCTTGAGTTGTATCCTATAAGAAAGAAAACTGTAGCAGTTCATCTGCCCCGGATGATTGCCTCTAGAAGTCTATAATACACATTATGTGAATCTATTCAGTAATGTATTGCCTGCTCTATTTATCCTCCTCTAACCCCCTTCTAGGAGAACTCTTCATAGAGGGGAGGATACTGCTGCCATTTTTCTTATAACCTTTGCAGCACCAAAGAGATGGAAACTATTCATGCATTCATCCATTTATTTCTTGCTCAAACATTTATCGAGCATCCACTCTATGCAAGGACTTATTCAGACTCTAGATGTAAAGGAAGAAATAAAATATAGCCCCAGACATAGAGCTCTGGCCTGGTGAAAAAAATCAACCATGTGGGTCTATAATGATCTTATAGTTCAAGGAATATGCTACCACAGCACAGGACAAGTGCATTCTCTAAGGGCCCAGAGGAGAGGTCAGACACAGAGGGAATGACAGTGGGACTGTGTACCAAAGTTGCTCAATAAATATTTGTTGATTAATTAAGGGAGGAATATACTTCTTTGGGGATTACAGGGACAAAATGTCCTCATTAGTTGATGATGAGAGAAATGTTTTCCTTATAGTCAGAAGCTCATGGGAGCTTGCAAGGGATAATCTGTGTATTAATGATAACCAAAGGAGGAAGCACAGGCAGAAGCCAAAAGCTCATGTAGATATAAAGCATCAAACAAATCCATCACATTTCTGGGCCTAGAGTATTCTGACTTGCCCATGGAATTCTCTCTCCTCTACCTGTCCTTCTCTCCTGCCCAGAGAAACACATAACAACTCAAGCTTATAACTTGTGTGCGTTCAGACCAGCAATGAGTAGGCAGACATATGTGTAAGACTTCCTTTTAGAATCTGGCCCAGTGAGGGTCGGAGCCTCTCAGTATGGCCTGGGCCTGCCACCATGGTTTCTACAGCATATGCACACAAAGGCAGCTTCCAATTTCCATGTTCATTTTAATCTTCCCTTAACTCTTATAAGTTGCCATTTGCAGTGATCTTACCTTTCTGGTTTATTAAAAACAAAAGCCAAGCAGAAATAATTCTTTATCCTTAAAACTATTGAACCAAAAGTCTGCAAAGTATGCCCTAGGTAGACCCTCTCCCTTGAATTAGATGACTAGCAATGATATGGTTAGAAGCCAGAATCTTCCACAAGCTTCCACACTATTATGAATCTTCCACACTGTTATGAAGCTTACATGTCCTCATATATCCATAAATCAACATGAAGATAAAACATAAAAACACTGCATACACACATTGTACACACACACACACACACACACACACACGCACACGCACACACACACACACACACACACACATAAGCATGAGGAGCTGCTTCTCTCAGTTGGAAGGAGAGATCTAATCAGACATCTAAAGTAAAGAATAGTTATAGTCAACTTTGAATGTTGCTTCATCACTTACTTATAACGGGATTTTCTTCTTGGTCAACTTTACAATTTTTATAACTACCCCTCTTTTCCTGAGTTGAAAATTGTAACCCAATCCTGCAACTGTTTATATTAAACAGAAAACAGGAAAATGAGTCGTATAAGTTTTCAATGCAGTCAATTGGAAAAAAAATAAAAAGAAGTAGGTTCTTTTTGACAATAATTCACGATAAGGAAGCTTTCTATCTTAGTTCTAGTTATGCTAAAGCAGCAGCAATAGAAAAAGAAAGAGTACACTAAAACTCAGGTCATTATAGCAATTCATTTCTGCATGGATCAATGGCTCATTTCTTCCCATAGCAAGACATTTTTAAATCAATATTTGAAGCTAAAAATGAGGTAATAATGTGTCAACAGTCCTTCCATTGTGGGAGTTCAAAGTTCATGAGAAACAGATTCAGTACTTCAAAGTTCACACATGGCTTGAGCACTGCACTTCTGATATTTTACCCACCACTAAATTTGCCATTCTAAAGTTAGCAATTGGGAGATCAGAGAACTTCATGAACATACCTTAGGATTTCATCTCCTGCCTCAAGAATTCCACCTGGATTGAGAATCCAAACCCTGAGAAATCATTTCAAAGCATAAATAATACAGGAAATTACAAGACTAGAGAGAATACAGACTAAAGCAAAACTTTTGTTTCACCGTTAGTTTCCATTAGGTTTGACATGTATTCTTTTTTTTTTACTTTATTATTTTTTACTTTAGTACTCTGAAACCAGTAAAACAGAACCCAGAGATAAACCCTCAGATATATAGGCAATTAATTTATAACACAAAGGAAGAGTATAAGAAGCAGGTCCAGGAAAGCTTTGTCAAAAAATAGTGCTGAGGAAACTAGATAGCTACAATTAATAAAACAAAGAAAGATTGGTCAGTTGTGACAGAACAATGATTAGAGTGCTTTACTTTCATGCAGCTGACCTGAGTTTTGATCCCAAGTACTTTATATGATCCTCCTAGGCTGCCAGGAGTGATCCCTGAGCACTATCGATGTGGTCCCCAAATAAACAAATACCAAAAAAATATCTCACACCACAAAATGTTAACACAAAATGAACTAAAATGCATAAGCTACCTAAAAAAAAAAACACAGACAGAACTCTTCAGAATATAGCCCTTCAATATCTGTTCAAAATTTGATTCTATGGACAAAGACGGCAAAAACAAACATGGATGGTGTGGAGCTACAAAGATTTTTTCATGGCATAAGAAACTCAAGATAAAATTAAAATGCTATTTATTCTTGAATGGAAATGTTAGACATCTACTAAGATCTAAGTTTAAAAGGGAAAGTCAAGTACTAAAATGTTGGTAATAAGGAGCACAACTCGTAAGAAAAGAGAAAAATAAATGTGCCAATTAAAAGATGGAAAAAGATTCACTAAGAAACTCTGAGCTCCATAAAATGAAGGCTAGTTAGCCTCTTTGTAATTTGCGTCTAATCTTCTAGTTATGGTGCAGACTAATGGGCATTCTGAGAGCTGGTATCTGGAACTGCAGCCAATGGATTCCAAGTAAATGTTCCAATTCATCAGTCACAGAATTGTTCTGGAACTCATAACATCCAAAAGAATTTGGTTAAGAAAGAATATTGCAAGGGACTGGAGAAATAGTACAGTGAAAAATAATACACTTGCTATGCAGATATTCATCTGGGTTTTCCTTAGCAGCAGGACATATGGAACCTGAGCCCCACCAGGAGTGATTTCTGAATAATAGAGTCAAAAGTAAAGCCCTGACACAGCCAGGTATGATGCCCAAACCTAACAACCACAATTATAGAGAAGTTTTACATGAGGATAGGTGCTGGAGTTTGTATCTAGAAAACGATCAAAAATTTTAGAATTTAGCTTCACTCTGTCTGTGGAAAGAACATGTAGGAAGTATGTGCAGTTATAGATCAGTATATATAAAGAAAATGCCAGAAGTTTGGTTTCAAATAGTCCCACTAAGTATGGATCATTCAAAAAAATGGCAGGAAGATTATATTTAAACCTTCCCTAACATTGCCTAAAAGCAACATTTCCCCCGCTCCACACATCTGCCTCTTGCTTAGGTGAGTTCTTCATAAATAGAATGAAGCCAAGTATCAAGAGATCAAGAAATAAAGATCCAAACGGGGATGTTTCTAAACCTGCACAATCCTGCTACAGTTATTGATTCTGCTTTGACCCTGACATATATGGTCTGTATTTCTGACATAATTTTGCTCTTTGTGGTCCACACATTCTGAGGATTAAAAAATAAAATTGGGGATAATATTACATTGTTAAAAAGTCTTTGATCACCCCCAGGCCAGGGGTGACTTCTGAGCGCATAGCCAGGAGTAACCCCTGAGCGTCACTGGGTGTGACCCAAAAACAAAAACAAAAACAAAAACAAAAAAAAAAGTCTTTGATCATGCAAACAGCTCTTTCTTGACTCCTTCTGGCTAAGACATAGTATTTCACATTACCTGTCAACAGATTAAGGACAAGATTCAGAAATTCCAGAGAGGAATCTCAGTAAAATAGGATCCAGTTCTGTGATATTGGATAGCAGGCACAAAAGATCAAGAAATTTCTTTCTCTCTAGATTATTATAGTTTTCAGGTGGGGTTATTTGCTCTCATAAGGGATGTTTGGCAATACTTAATGATTTCTTTGGCTGTTACCATTGAGAGGTACTAGTGCTAACTAACAGGTAGCAAGGATGAACATCCTACAATGCACAAGCTATTTTCTAACTGGACTTGAGCTCCCTGACCTGAGAAGTAATTTTTAACGATCTCCACCTACAGGTTGATTATTGGCCATTTAACATTGTTCTCCCCTGGCCAGGTCAAGCAGATCGAGCCTATTGGGTGTCTGCTTCCACTCTCTCTAATCATAGTTTGACTCTGGTTACAGGACAACGAAATGACAGCTACAGGATAATTTACACACTTGTGATTGAAGCTAACGAAATGATCAGTCAGCCATTAACTGATGAACAATGATATCCTTTGGTGCCTCAAAGAATGCTTGTTAAGATTTTATTGAAACCCAGAAAATCAGAGATTTTCATTCTGCACTCCTTTCTACTCTTCCCTTTGCCTATAAAAAGGAAAAAACCCACTAGCAAGAATAAAACAGATTTATTGTGTAATTCCCATCTTTCATATGGCACTGTGTAAAATAATCTTATTTTCTGAGCTTTGTTTGTCTCAGTGTTGACTTCTACTACACACATAGGCCTAAGAGAAATTTGAATTTGGTTAATACAGCCAACTAGAACTATATGTCCCAAAATGACTTTTGGGTAGTTAGTAATTCTAAATAAGGTAAGAAATTTACAGGACTGAAAATTTTTCTAGCTCTGTCCAGAAAGTATGAACCAGTTAATATAAAATACCCCCAAAATATAGAGTGCTATCTTTTTTTCTAGAAAATCCCGCTTTGGCTTATCAACTTCTCTGAAACTGGCCCTATTCCAATTCATACCATGTATTAGATCAGCCCCAATTATGCTCGATTTTCTCTAACAGTCTCAATGGAACAAGAGGGTAACCTATAGGGGAGAACATGTATCAGGACTGCTTTTAAAATATTGAAATTTTGGAGGCCAAAGTGGTAGCACAACAGTATGGCATTTGCCTTGCATGAGGCCAATCCAGGATGAACACTGATTCGATTCCTGGCATCCCGTATGATCCCCAGCCTGCCAGGAGCGATTTCTTAGCTCAGAGCTGGGAGTAATCCCTGAGCACTTCGGGGAGTGACCTCCCCCACAAAATAAAATATTGAAAAATTTTTTAAACTTTTTTAAAATTTTTTAAATTTTTTGTAAATTTTTTAAATACATCAGCGGCCCATCCTTTCTGAAAAGTTCTCATAATTTATGAACATATTTTGCTGTCAACACCCTTTTAAGCCTTCTTTTAGGTTTAGATGACTTATCATTAGTACTAAGTACACTTTATTTATGGAGTACAACTTGAATAAATAATTAAGAACTTTATGTTCTAAGATGTTACATGATTTTAGCACACTTCAGTGTATCATTTCACATCAATGAAAGCCTTGTCTAAAGGTTAACTCTTCTGAACATTAGATGACTATGGAATGCCCTCAGTCTCTGCTTCATGACTATATATATATAAAACTATAAAACTCATCATTACAATTAATGGTCAAGTAAGACACTGGGTTTAAAAGAAGAAAAAGGCAAGATATTATTGTTAGATTTGGTATACATTGAAGCTCAGAAATAATGTGAAACATTTGACAGACATCATCACAACTTTGTAAGGAATTTACTCTTGGACTCATTGTTTTCTCTGTGTAAACTGAGCTCAGAAGATTGCAATAAATAGCTCAGTATCACCGACTTTAGCGTTTCTCACCTTCACTCCAAACTTTGGTCTGTAGAAATTGAATAACCCAAGCTCTAAATAGTTCACTGA
Organism: Crocidura indochinensis; assembly: GCA_004027635.1. Classification (NCBI taxonomy): domain Eukaryota; kingdom Metazoa; phylum Chordata; class Mammalia; order Eulipotyphla; family Soricidae; genus Crocidura; species Crocidura indochinensis. The sequence goes on along the minus strand of PVKC010045813.1, from coordinate 2,740 downwards.
ACAGCTGCCCTCAAGGTGTTCACAGTCTAACAGTGGATTCACTGGGAGAAGCAAGGCCTCTGCCAGCTGTGCCAGACAAATGAGATCTTTGGTGACTAAGCATCCACTGGCTCCAGGCGAACATCCCCTGATGCCTCTAATGACTTTCCCGAAAACAGTCTTGAGGCCCCTGTGACCACGTGGCTTGGAGCTTCACAGCCTTATGAATAATAATGAAATCCAATCAGCAACAGAGGCCTTAGATTTTAATTGAGCTATCCTTTAAAGGACGGCTTCTCTCAGTGTCAAGGTCAGGTTCTCCTAGCTGAAGCCGTTATTTTATATGTGCAGCAGAGATAATAGACACTGGAGACACATTGAGGACAAGTGGCATAAGGCATGAAAGAAAGGAGGAAATATACGAAAAGCAATCATTGAAGTATACACTATAGACCTTCCCATTGATAATTGGTTTAAATTATTAAAGCACATAAGAGGTTATTAACTTGAGAGACTATAAATTACTTTTTTTTTTTGCTGAGCATGACTTTTCAAAGTCTCCCAAACTTCCACTTAAAATTTAAAAAAAAAAGCTTCAAATTTAAAGTCATTAGAAAAAAAAATCTTTGAAAAAAAAATTATCTCCAGAGTGGATGGATGAAGAGAGAGCAGATGCTTCATGACTCTGAGATCACATTACCTGCCAGGAGAATGTAAAATGGGAAATAGTATTTAAATAATGCTAATAATGTAGCTCAGGAGATGGGTGGTGTGGAGTAGGTTTCTAAAATTCAAGGCAGCACCCACACTCACACCCATGCATACCACACACCCCACACACACAAATATTCTTTTGGAATATTAAACAGGAAATGAAATCACCTCCTCCTCCACCTCCACCACCATTGCCACCACCATTACTTGTTGAAAACTCGAATAAATGACTCCAAGCACATCTGCATGGAGATGTAAGGGCCAACGTGCAGCAGAAACACTATGAAAGGCAGGAGGGGGATCTGGGATCTGACCCCATCACCTCTACTAGCACATGGAGTCCTGGAGGGGAGCAGCTGAAACCAGGAGATTCTAGGAACAGACACAGTCAGGGCAGAATGAGTGACATTACATCTTCCACCTCACATTGGAGACACAGATTTATATCCCTGTCCCCCATGCTTTCCCGGACTTTTCTGCAAATAGGTTTGATGAGCTTGTTCTTATCTCTGGCTCCTTCCAATTGTCTAGGGCTCTGATTAGCATTTTTAGGATGTACTGTTCTGGCAAGAGACCTTCTATCGAGTAAGGCCAATTATCTTCTTGGATTCTTAGTTCTATCTTTATTCATTAACTCCCATTTACTCTCTCAGAAATGAGCTCATTTGGGCCACTTGCTTTTCTTTGAATGACTTTTCCTCCTTGTGGCCTAAATCCAGAATCTTTTTTGTTGAAACTCCCTCTAGGTCCCTTCCTTGCCTTGGGGTCCCTTTACTTCTGCCTTTTCTTCTTCAATTGTGTTCTCTCTGAGCAGTTAAAACTGAAGAATAAAAGTGCCCTCCCTGCTTTCCAATCCAGTTCAGATCCAAATATGTTAGTTAGTCTTAGCTGGCTGAAATGCTAAAATTATAAAATCATCTCTTTAAAGACAGTCACTATGTATTATAAGGTGAGGCCCAAGCATATGAACACACACACACACACACACACACACACACACACACACACAAGCACAAGTATAAGTTCATGTTTCATAGTTATTTAAAAAATAACTAGTTTTCTCCCCATAGCCAAATAAATCATGATAGATTTTGACCACTTTATTTAGTAACCAGTGAAAAATATCCCTCAGAATAAATATTATTTTCTTTTTTCTATATAAAATTTTAATTTAAGCACCATGATTACAAACATGCTTATAGTTGGGTATTAGTCACAAACAGAAAACCCCCCCTTCACCAGTGCAACATTCCCACCCATTATCCCCCCTCCTTCCAGGGGAAATAGCACAACCTTTACCAAGGTATTTCCAAGAATTTCTTCCAACTGCAAAAGGCTAGCAGTCAGAGAAAAGGGCTGGGACTCAGGTAAATAGATAGCAAGAAGTTTGAGATTCTGATACTAACATTGGCCCAGGCTTCCACGAGCAAAACTTTAGTCTCTCCTTTGACGTCATCCAAGATCTCTCCAGTGACTCTAAATTCAACTTCAGGTTAATTCCTTTGCTGTTGCATCCAAAGGACTCCTGAGTAACACAGAAATACAGTCTTGAATGATTTAAACCACTTTATTAATAATGCCCCTCTCTGGGATAATTTTCTTTTGCTTATCTGCATTTACCTTTGCAATTTTATTTTTAAATACTCTTCTTCTGAGAACTTAGAAAAATAGTCATAAATTCACTCAATTATCTTATACAGAGATAATACAGAGGATATACACAGCTAACATGGGTTCAATACCTGGTAGTCCAATTGGTCTCCCACATTGCCAAAATGATTCCTGAGTTCAGGATTATACGCTGAACAATGCATAAAGTGGGACAAAATTAAGCAAAACCTTTTATATTTCTATTTTTTTTGTCCCCAGATTCACCATTCAAACCCGGCAAGGGTCTGGGTTGAGGTGTATATGGGGTGCATTTACTGTACCTCCTCCTTCTATACAGTCAGTGTAAAGAACACAGCCTGCGATAAGAATTGGGAGGTCTTATTATTTCTTTTCTTTTCTTTTTTTTTGATTTTTTTCTATAACTTCTTTTTTAAAC
>PVKC010045812.1:0-11348 GCA_004027635.1 Crocidura indochinensis | reverse complement strand
GATGCCTGGAAATAGGGCATACAAATGTTGGTGGTTAAATCTGATCCAGGAAACTCAGCTTAAGTGTTTAGGGAATGTACAGGAGAAGTTATTCTTTGCCTTTGCCTTGTCCTAGGTTCTTGATATTTCATGCACAAGGGAAGTAATCATATCCCAAAGAGCAATTGTCTTGTTAAGCTTTTGTTCTTTTCCCCTGTTTTCTGCTTAATAGAAGTTTGTGGTGGGAAAGATTTTTTAAATGCACACACATACAGTATAGATGGGGCAATGCACAGGTGGGAGCTGACTATGCAGAGGAGACACTTCTGCTGCAGCTTCTACTAACAGCCCTTGGGGCGCGCACCCCTGTGCTCAAGCAATCATTGTCAATGACAAAGTGACTATTGAAGTTATAATTGTATTAAATTAATGCTAATAATTTGGATATTTTATTTTATTTTTGGCTGCTCGGGTAACATTAGCCCTTACTAAGCATAAGTGGTTTTCTTTCTTTATTTTCCCTTTTTGGGTACAGCTGTAAAATATTTGGATATAAGAAATGTTATGTTATTCTTGCAGCCTTGATATTCAGGGTGGTTTGTAAAATATAAATTTTTGTGAAATTTCAAAGATTAAGATTATTTTGATAACATTATTTACAGATTTAAAAGATATGGTTATCACAAGTCTGTTGAGGGGGGGAAAACTACTGCATAAAATAACTAACTTGGAATAAATATTTTGCATCAGTTTGAATTGTCTTGTGTAAGAAGTATATTTTCTTTAAAAATTAAATGAGTGGAATCTTGAGAGGGGAAATCTGAATTGAGACACAACTGTTTCTCCTTTTAGCAGATACTTTTTTGATGCAAGAAAACCTGTGCAATAAATTACTAGTAATAAAATCAGAAACTCAAGTTTCCTTCCTGAAACATTTTCACTGTCTGTGTATTTATCATTTCGCATAATTTTAATGAAAGGCTGTGTCTCGTTTTATTCTACTTAATAAGACTGACGCTTGAGTTGATGCTGTCTGGGTGGCCAGTGGACATGGCAGGTTTGTCATTCAACAAATACTATCATGTTCCTGTGTCCCAGGTTGAGCTCCAGTACCCATCTGTTTCCTGAGCCCCACCAAAATGATCCCTACATACAGAACAAGGAGAAGTGGGATGAAGCCTGATTGCATGTCAAATAAGATGATTTGTTGGGCCAGAAGAGATCGTATAGGTATAGGATGATGGAGAACCTATGATATACGTGCCAGTGGAAGGGGTCTGCAATTAAGATATACAGCTCAGTGAGATGCCAGTGTGCCGGTGTCTAATTCGCAGCTCACCTGGCAACAGGGCCAGTCTGGGAGGACCGGGCATTGTGTGACAGTTTGGGCACTAGGGCTCAAAAAGGTAGCCATCACTGGTATAGAAAGTAAGGTTCGCCGGGTGGTGGTGCTGGAGGTAAGGTGCCTGCCTTGCCTGCGCTAGCCTAGGACGGACTGCGGTTCCATACCCCAGTTTCCCATATGGTCTCCCAAGCCATGAGTGACTTCTGAGCGCATCCAGGAGTAACCCCTGAGCGTCACTGGGTGTGGCCCAAAAACCAAAAAATTGATGTTTCATTTACTTATTTGAGGTCAATTAATTAACATTAGTGTAAATTCAGTTTTGAGGCATTTAGAATCTGGCTTTTGGGAGAAGGGCTGGTGCTCAAGTCTTTTTGTTTTTGTTTTTGAGTCACACCTGGCAGTGCTTAGGTGTTACTCCTGGCCCTATGCTCAAAAGTCGCTCTTGGCAGGCACGGGGGACCATATGGGACACCGGGATTCGAACCAACCACCTTTGGTCCTGGATCGGCTGCTTGCAAGGCAAACTCCACTGTGATATCTCTCCGGGCCCTGCTCAAGTCTTCTTCCTCTGCTCAGAGGGATCATTCTTCAAAGGGTTTGGTGAACTATGTATGTAGTGCCAGGAATTGAACCTGGTTGGTTCATCTACATGCAAAACATTCATTGTACTATCACTCTAGCGCCTAGGGGTTACCATTAAACATAGTGTCAAGGTTCTAGTGCTAATTCCTGTTGTACTCAAAGAAAAGCTTTGGACTAGAGAAAGCTCAAAAGACTGCATGTGTTTTCCCAAACATAGAGCTGGAAGTTCTTTTAAGACCACTTGATACAGTCCTGAAATGTTCTTGGAAATGACATTCAGCTATGGCGAACCTATGGCATGTGTGCCAACTGTGGCACACAAAGGGTCCAGATCAAAAAGATTAGCCATCACTGATTAGACAGACCCATTTGAGAACAAATGACACCAGTGGCTTGTGACTAATGGTGAGAGATGACCTGGCTTGAGGAAGTTTGTTCCCCTTTAGAGAAACCTTGATGTAGTATTAAACTTGCCACTCAGACCAAAGTTGGTGTCAAGTTTTCCAAGGGCTCCTCCCAAAGGTGACATAGCCTTTCTCCACATTCTACAGACCTGCCCAGACCTGCACTTGCTGCCCAGGGAGCTTAGGCTCCTCCCCAAACAAATGATCTGGCCTTTCCTTTCTACCTCATTTGTCTTTCATCCTCTCCTTTCCCTTTGGCCTTCTGTAGAATCTTTTGCAGGTTTTGGCTCATGTCAGAAAAGGAGGCCCATCCTAAGGACTCCTGCACTAAGGATTCAGGACTCCTCCCCTGTGGGTCCTGCGACATGGCTTTCCGCTCTTGGACTCTATTGGCCACTCACACCCGGCGTTTCTGCATTGGCCGTCTGACCCCGGATGTGACACTTGGAGCACAGTCCTCAACAGCCATGGAACTAGGCCGCTCTGGGGTAAGGTCTCATTTGTGTCCATAAAGTCGTTCAGACAACCTGGATCCTTGTAACCATTTTGCCCATACTCTGACCCAGAGTATGTGTCACAAGAATCCCCAGGCCTTTCAGATCAGCAAGCCAGTAAATTAGGTCCAAGGAGGCTGGATAAGGAGGTATGCAAGGTTTTCCCCATGGATCAAGCATTCTCCTGAATGTTACCTAATGGTGGGTGACATATATCTCCAGGTACAAAAGCTATGACTTCATCTGCAGGTCAGGGCACACTTGACAACAGAGGCTCTCAAGGAGTCAGAGAGTTCCACTCAGGGTCCCACATCTGAGGCCGCAAGAAGTCTGGATGAACGTCTTCAAGCACTGCACAAGAGTCACACAAAGCGCATGGCAGAGACCAAAGCAGAGGGCCAGGCTCTAGAGCGACGCAGCGAAGGTGAGGATGTAAGAGGTACAGGGAACCCCTTCTGTTCCTCACCCTTGGCTTGAGGTCGCTGGACCATACTCCATGACAAGTTCCTTATCCACTCAGAACTGAACAGGTGTTTGCAAGATTTAGTCCAGTCCCAGGGAGAATTATTTCACTTGATTGGTGTGGAGCGGGAGCTTCGAGAGCTCCAGGTAGAGGCTGGAAGAACGAAAGGAGCTCTAGAGATGTTGGAGGAACAAGTTCAACAATTAAAACTGGAGCCAGGGTGAGATCCATGAAACCATTCTCATGGATCAACCTCCATAGGTGGGGGGGAAATGGGTCCGTTGTGGTGATACCTAGGAATGGGGCTGGTGTGGCTGGGAGCTCCAGTTTGAACGCTGCTGGAAAATGGTGTGAGGGTGAGGAGGGGCAAGGATCAGCCAAGACACCTTCTCCAGGACCCAACTGAACACCGTAAGAGTGGCAGAACTGTGTTGTCCACCGCTACAGGCCAACGCAGGGACTCTGGCTGCAGAGATCGGGTGAGGTCCTCGATTGAGTGTGGGTTTGGGTTGATGTGCCCAAGAGTCCTGGGGAGCTGCAGCTACTTTGTTCTTTCCTTAGGGCATTGCGGGAGGCCTACCTGCGAGGCGGGGGTCAGGACCCGGGCATGCTGGCCCAGATATGGCAATTGCAAGTGGAAGCGTCAGCCCTGGAGCTGCAGCGGTTACGAACCCGTAGGGGTGAATAGAAAGGCCCCTTTTAAGTAGTGGTCTTAGTCCTGGCTGAAGAGCCTTGTGAAGGAGCAAATCTAAATTAGCTGAACCCATGCCAGGAGGGAACAAACTTGGTGGTCTGTGACTGGCAAGCCTACCCAGAGCCCAATGCCAGCCAGTCAGAGGTGACAGGTCAAACTTGCTCATCACAGGAAAACAAAGAGACACAACAGGGGAGCTTCTAGCAGTGGAAAATGAAAACCAGCGACTGGAGGCTGAAATCCTGGCTTTGCAGATGCAGAAAGGCCTGGGTCTGTCCCTGTGGGGTCAGTAAGTCTTATACAGACAAATATCACGTTTCTAGTCTGCTCACCAGCATTCCAGATGTCTCATGTCTTGAGATGGCTACTGATGCATCCTCTGCCTTTAGCACCCAAGGAGCGTGAACTAGCAGCAGCTTCCAGCACTCGCTTGAGAAGAAGGGGAGATCCCCCACTCTTCCCACCACCAGTAGCTCGCCTGCTACCACCATCTCCACCCTCCGCAGGAAACCCCTGGAATGGCAAAGAAAAGGCTGTAAGGATCCACTCAGGCTTTTGGGGGCAGGGCAAGTCTACCTGTGCAGTTGGGAGATTATTGGCACACAGAAGTAATTCTGAGTCAACTCTTACTGCATAACCACAGCTTTCTGGAGCTAGGACCTGGAATCTGAACTTGGATCCTTCCTTCCTCCTGCCGTCATCTGATTCTCTGGGCCCTGCACCCTATGATCCTGGGTGAGGCCTGCTGTTTGATTTGATAAACTGCCTTGGTTATGTAGACACACTGGGGACACTCTGGGGACAAGGAGGGTTAGGGAACAGGCACGAGAAAGATCACATCTGCACTGAGACTTAATGTTCTCCAGGACTGGCCTGGTTGTATTCTATGACTTTCTGCGAGGCCTGGAGGCTTCTTGGATTTGGGTTCAATTAATAACTGGCTTGACACGAGATGGACAAGATATAGGAAGGAGCACAGCATTGCCCCCAGCCATTTGCTTGCCCCCACCTCCAGCTCCTGGACCCATGGGCAACTGTGCCATCCTTGCCAGCCGGCAGCCTATACCCAGGTTAGTAGAAATAATGGGTCCTCTACTACAAATGAGGCCTGATCTACATGGCCATTGGCTGAGTGCTGACAGCCATTTGTTTCTGAAACCTTCATGGTTGTTACAGGCTGCCACCTTCACCATCAGTATCCTTGATCTGTGAGCTTCAGGCCTGGCAAGGCTCATCACAGTCAAGAGCTCCAGAACCAAAGGCCTGGATCTCACTACACCTATTTGATCAGCATCAGCAGGCATTAAGTGGCCGATGGCGTCTTCCACTTCGAGCCCTTCCTCGGGACACCAGCCTTAGCCATGGGCAGCTGAATGGAATTCCCCAGGTGTGTGGCTACTAGGACTATGTCTATCCTTAAAGGTATAGGGTGTATAACTATTTCACCTCTCCCCAGGTAGGTCAGACTGAACTTTTCCTTCGGCTGGTCAATGCAAGAGATGCAGGTGTCCAAACACTGGCAGAGATCAATCCAGCAAGTGCCCACGAGTACGAGTACCTACCTCCGGTGAGAGTGCAAACCCAACTAGCACTAGAGACCACAGATGTAGTAGTACCATTAGCTTTGTTGGGTTGAAACACTATCATTACCAAATATCTGACAAATTCATTCATGCATTTTTTTTTTTTTTTTTGGTTTTTGGGCCACACCCAGTGACACTCAGGGGTCACTCCTGGCTTGGGGGACCATATGGGAAACCAGGGGTCGAACCGCGGTCCATCCTAGGCTAGCACAGGCAAGGCAGGCACCTTACCTCCAGTGCCACTGCCCAGCCCCTCATGCATGCATCTTATTAGTTGGATATTTACCATAGATAAGGAAACTCCAGTGAATATCTGAACATACTGTTAATCTCTACATTTTCTCCCTTCCACAGGTGTCCCACTCTTCACTAGAAGCCAGCTCCCTGGCTCCAACAGCTGGCCTTGTCAATCCTCCTCCAGCAGAATCCCTCAGAGGCAGAATAAAGGAAAGATGAGTTTGCACCTTAACAGCTCTGATCCAGCCACTCTGGCTTTCTGAGTAATTTCATTTGTACAAATCTAGGGACTATAGATTATCCATATCCAGTTCCATGGCTTTGCTCCCATCTTTAAATACACATTTTTGATAAGTTTCTAGGCCACACCCAGAAGTCCTCACCATTCGCTCCTGGACACATCCTGGGACCATTTGTGACACCAGAGATTGCTCTGCCACTGTGCTTCTAGCTATGAGAATTAAATGAGTATGTCAGTTACTTATATTCTGCTTGGAATATAAAAGAATTTCACTCTTCCCCCAAGACTGGAGTTGGCTCAATTAGGTTGCCCAATTAGGATAAGTCCAGAGAACATGAAGCACTCTATATCTGCCCACAACTCATCAGATACAGGGATAGAATGATACACAAAGCATTGGTAGAAATTGACAAAAGAAAAAGGCCAGAGATAGCACACATGTGGCCAACTATATTTAGTCCCTGATACCTCAAATAGTCCCTTGAGCACCACAGGATGTGGCCCAAAAAAATGGGGTAATGAAAGTTCTTTTTCTATTGATTTCTCAATACAAGGGCTGTTTCAGGAAGATATGGGCTTGGGTTCTACTGGATTGGTTTATATATCAGCTGAGGCCTTTTGGGACCTTTTCCTTTTTTTTTTTTTTTGGTTTTTTTGGGCCACACCCAGTGACGCTCAGGGGTTACTCCTGGCTATTTGCTCAGAAGTCGCTCCTGGCAGGCACAGGGGACCATATGGGGAACCGGGGAAATCAAACCGTTGTCCGCAGGCAAGGCAGGCACCTTACCTGCAGCGCCACCGCCCGGCCCCCACCTTTTCCTATTCTGACCAGTGCAGCAAATGGCTACTTTATCGAGTGCCAAATTCTTAGGTTGAATCAAGTTTGAGTACTAGTTTCCTTAAAATTCTGGAAAGGAGCCGGGCGTGGTGGTACATGCCTGTAGTCCCAGCTACTCGGATTGCTTGAGTCCAGTTCTGGGCTGCAATGCGCTATGCCCATTGGGTGTCTGCATTAAGTTCGACGTGAATATGGCTGCCTAAGGAGGGGCAAACTGGCCCGGTTGGAAACGGAGCAAGTCAAAACTCCCGTGATCAGTAGTGGGATCACGCCTGTAGCCACTGCATTCCAGCCTGGGCAACACAGCGAGACCCTGTCTCTTAAAAGGGAAAAAAAAAAATTCTGGAAAGGTAGATCTGCTGATCACTTTATACCCTTCAACCCCAAAAACCACACATCAGCTCTAGGCCAACTTCCCAGCTTAGGGCCATATCATGACATCACAGGTAACATGGGGATGAAGGAGGAGACACATAGGAAATATAGTCAGAAAGGGGAAAAAAAATAAGGCAAAGGTTGCTAAGCCAAGATCTTTCACACAGTCCAGACCAACATGTTTTGAGGAGACATGGGACACACACCTGGTGGTGTTGGGAGGGGGGGGATTACTCCTGACAGAGGGGACCAAATGGGATGCAATAAATTGAGTCCTAGTCAGTTGTGTGCAAGGAAAATGCATTTATATTAAGAGGAAAAATAAAGCCTTGGCCTTTGCTTACAATCTTTATTGAAGTCATACAAAAAAAATTCCCCCCAAAGTGAAAAAATACATTATATACAAAAAACATTTTCCCTCAGGAGGAAAGCTGTTAAGTTCTTTCTTAACATGCAGTACTTTCAACTGTAGTTCCGGTCTCCACTTTCCCCTCCACTGCTGTCCGACTTTCAGCCTGATTCTCAGTCTGGAAGACAAAACAAGGAAACAGAGCCTAAATGATTTTTTTCCCTTCTTATGCCACACCCTGTGACACATGGGGGTTATTCTTGGCTTGAGGGACAACATGGAAAAGCCTCGATAGTCCTAGATTGGCCACATGCAAGGCAACCTACAGCTGTGCTAACTTTCTGGCCCCCCTAAATGATTATGATTTTTGGGCCATACCTGGTGACACTCGGGAGTTAGCTTGGGAGACCATCTGGGATGGGAGGTGGGGGGCGCCGAACCGCAGTCCATCTGGGATTAACGCGATAAATGCCATACTGCTTACGCCACCGCTCCAGCCAGTTTTTGTTTTTGGGGGCCACACCCAGTGACACTCAGGGGTTACTCCTGGCTATGCTCTCAGAAGTCAGTCCTGGCTTGGGGGACCATATGGGGAACCGGGGGATCAACCTCGGTCCTTCCTAGGCTAGCGCAAGCACCTTAGCTCCAGCGTCACCACCGGCCCCCCCAAATGATTTTTTTTTTTTGGTTTTTGGGTCACACCCGGCAGTGTTCAGGGGTTACTCCTGGCTCTGTGCTCAGAAATTGCTCCTGGCAGCCACGGGGGACCATATGGAGCACCGGCTTTGAACCAATGACCTTTTGCATGCAAGGCAAATGCCTTACCTCCATGCTATTTCCCGGGCCCCAACAAATGATTTTTTTTTAAATCAAGCTGCTGCCCAACTGAATGCAAAATAGCAAAAACAGCCAATTGGTGCTTACATTGGAGATTGGTTTTTGACCCACACCCAGTGGGGCCTATTTCCTGTTCAATGCTCCCCCCCACCCCCCGTTTCAAGAGAACTCTGGATAGGTCATGGAGCATGTGCATTCAAGCCCTTTTGAGCTCTCTCCTGTGAAGCATGTGTTTGATCCCTAACACCACATGAACACCAACCCAAAATATTTTATGTACCAAACATATACAATGGTCAAACACACAATTATAAACCATGCTGGGTTTTTTTGGGAGGGTGGTGGGGGTGGTTTCTGGGTCAAACTTATCAGTGCTCCAGGGTTACTTTTGATTCTGCATTCAGAAATTATGTCTGATAGGCTCAGAGAACCATATGGGATGCCGGGATCATATGCTTGGCCTCGATCATATACCAATTTTTCTGAGACAGTCCATAAGAATCAACTTTCTAACTTTCAATCACTCACCTCTACCTGCATGTTTCCTAAAACTTCATTTCCACTAGAAACAGCATCTGCACTGCCTCCATTCACCTCTGGCTCTTGTTTGGCTTTCTTCGCATCATCTTTCCCGGGACTTTCTTCCTCTGGTTTCCGCTAAACACAATGTGATGTTTTTAAAAGGAAAGGATCAAAAATACAATAGACCTCGTGTTCAGAAAGAGAATTCATTAGAAAGTAAATGCAAGCTAACCTATAAATTCTATAGAAGAGACTATAGTCTATGTCAACAAACCAATGCAGCATGACTAATGAATGGAAGGGATCTGATGTATGAATGACAAGGAAATAAGAAAATAACCTGAACCCAAGTATGAATCCCTACATTTTGAGTTTTGGGAGGGGCTGGGGTGATCTCCAAATAAAGGCAGAAAACAGACTGAGGTCTGCAGCTTAAAAAAAAAAAGTTTTGGGGCCAGAGAGATAGCACAACAGCCTTTGCCTTACAAACAGCCGACCCAGGACCTAAGGTGGTTGGGTTTGAGTCCCGGCAACCCATATATGGTCCCCCTGTGCCTGCCAGGAGTTACTTCTGAGCAGATAGCCAGAAGTAACCCCTGAGTACCGTCCAAAAACAAACAAACAAAAGTATTAAAAATGTGCTGAAACAAAGCCAGAGAGATAGCATGCCTTGCAAATTACAAAATGAATCCTTTTATTTATTTTTTTTTTTTGGTTTTTGGGTCACACCCGATAACGTGCAGGGGTTACTCCTGGCTATTCACTCAGAAGTCGCTCCTGGCAGGCACGGGGGACCATATGGGGAACTGGGGGATCGAACCGCGGTCTGTCCTAGGTTAGCGCAGGCACCTTACGTCCAGCGCCACCGCCCAGCCCCCTACAAAATGAATCTTATACACCAATTATTGGGGGTCTTTATAGGAAAGGAAGTTTGTAAGAAAATAAATGGCAGCACTTAAAATTACCTTCTTTCTGACAAGGTGGGAAATATCAGTCACACAGTTTGATGAGGAAGCACCATCTGTTGGTTTTCTACTGGCAATCTGCCAAAAAGGAAGAATGTTAGCAATAGATACAAATGATTAACACCATGGTCTAATAGTAAACAAGGTTGCCTTGTGCTTTGCACTTAGAGGAGGCCCAGATTCAATCCTTAGCATCATAGTCCTGAATAGGTAGAAATGTCCAGAGAGAGAGAGAATAATCGCCCAAGTAGCCTCCAGCACCTGAATACTCACCATGGAAACTGAAGCGCCTGAATACTCACCATGGAAACTGAAGCGTCTCCTCCACTAGGAGTGAAACCTGAAGTAGAGCTCTCCACCTGTGAGCAAATTGACAAATCCAAATGGGTTCTCAGAGATCTACATTTCACTCACAGTTCTGTACCAAGTACCTGCCACCCAAGCAACTAATTAAGACTACAAATGTTGGGGGTCGGGCGGTGGCGCTGCAGGTAAGGTGCCTGCCTTACCGCGCTAACTTTGGACGGACCACGGTTCGATCCCCCGGTTCCCATATGGTCCCCCGTGCCTGCCAGAAGCGACTTCTGAGCACATAGCCAGGAGTGACCCCTGAGCGTCACTGGGTGTGGCCCAAAAACCAAAAAAAAAAAAAAAAAAAGACTATAAATGTTGAGCCCGGAGAGATAACACAGCGGCGGTTTGCCCGGCAAGCAGCTGATCCAGGACCAAAGGTGGTTGGTTCAAATCCCAGTGTCCCATATGGTCCCCCATGCCTGCCAGGAGCTATTTCTAAGCACATAGCCAAGAGTAACCCCTGAGCACCCCAGGTATGGCCCAAAAACAAAAAAGACTACAAATGCCAAGACTTCATATAATAGACCCAACCTCAACTGTACAGCAGGTAATCGACAGGGAATAGCTATTAAAATCCCTCCCCCTTGGGCCATACACAATGATGCTCAGAAAATGCACTCATGGCTTGGGGGGGGGGCCATTTGGGACATCAGGGGATGGAACCTCAGTCTGTCCTGGGTCAGCCGCATGCAAGGCAAACGCCCTACCTCTGAGCCAGTGCTCTGCGCCTAGTATTAAAATCTTGCACCAACAGGCTGGTGAATATGTATGCAGACATACCTAGAATATGCACAAATCCATACATTGTCAAATTGTTTTTTGTTTTGGGGCAAACCCAGAGGTGCTCAGGGGTTACCCTGGCTCTGCGCTCAGAAAGTACTCCTCGAGGGCCGGGCTGTGGCGCTGGAGATAAGGTGCCTGCACTAACCTAGGATGGACCGCGGTTCGATCCCCCGGTTCCCCATATGGTCCCCCGTGCCTGCCAGGAGCGACTTCTGAGCAAATAGCCAGGAGTAACCCCTGCGCGTCACCGGGTGTGGCCCAAAAACCAAACCAAAAAAAAAAAAAAAAAAAAAAAAAAAAAAA
>PVKC010045811.1:0-11351 GCA_004027635.1 Crocidura indochinensis | reverse complement strand
GGGTATGCTTGTGTCCCTTACATAACAATTGCCCATGGTTTTTATCTAATAAGACACACATGATCATATTTTACTCACATCCTAGGTAACATTCAACACATAAATCATGTTCTCTAACTTTGTTTTCTTCTTAATTCTCAGGATGTTATACTAGGTGGGTGTCTCAAGCTTTGGAGTCCTTCAATATAACCCACACCAAAGATGAGTTGGTTCCTTCTTTGAATTTTGGCTTCTGTGGGCTAGGATTGGGAGGTCTGGGCTTCATTTCTAACATCCACCCAGTTAATGTTTGTTTTGGGGAACCACATTCTGAGAGCCAGTGCTCTGCATTATTTGAGAAATTTTATCTTTGGAAGTTTGCCATGAACTGATGCCACTGTTGTGATTCCTTAATATATAGGCCATATGACTTTCCTCAAGTGACCACAAATCCCTCCTCTGGGCTAAATCTCTTCTTTAAGTCATCAGTTCTCATCCAGTCTGATGGCTTTGGTGCTTCTGAAACTCTTTAGTCTCAACATTTTGTAAGATTTTTTTGCTTAGTCATCACAGGGCTGTGATGAAAGTTAAATAAAAAAATTGTAAATTCTAATTACCATGGTTAAAACTGATTTAAAAATAAAATAGGAATACTGTGATGCTAAATTAAATAGAAACACCACCAGGAAATAGTTATGAGTTTATTAAAGTAGATCTTCAAAAGATAAACTTAGAACCTAAAATATTTCTTGAAACCTTAAATTCTATTGAGATCATTCCCCAAAAGTCATTAACTCTATAGTTTTGATTACTTTGGAATTCTCATTTAATGTTCATTGCATCAAGACAGGATATATAGTACAGTAAATAAAATACTTGCCTTTTATGTGGCTGACCATGGCACCCTCTATGACCCCCCCCCCCCTTAGCATGCTAGAAGCAATTCCCAGAGAAGAGGAGTGATTCCTGAGCACCACCAGGTATGGCCCCCAAAACAAAGTAAAATATTAATTGCATCATTTATAGTTTAAAATTTTAATATGACTAAATAAACATTAAACCCTAGTTTTAGTCATTGCCTAAACAAATTTCTATAAGTCAAGCATTCTGGCAAGTTTTATAATTATTACATAATTTTTATCCAAGGCATGGGAGTTTTATTGGAAATATACCTAAAGAGAATCAATCATTTTACAAGATGAAGACAAAGTTAGTCAAACAAAAGACTGTTTGACAGTATAATTACTTTATGTTGGATAGAAACACTCATCAACTTTTGGTGCCAGAAAAAAAACATATTTGTTTCTAGAAGTTCCTCTTAGTTGCATTACTTTTGAATTTTTATAATAACACTTTTTACATTGAATGAAATATGACATGATCACCCAGCCTACCCTACATACCCTAGTTTAGAAAAAACAGAAATCATGTAGAACTCTTATTTTATAAGTACAATTTACTGAAAGTCTTTCTCTCTTCCCCACCATGCATATACTATGATGCTTGCACATTTTCACAAAATTAATATGGGGTCTTTCAAAAAGTTTTGAGGAGACCCAGTAGTCAATTTTGATAACATTTGGTAGTTCAGTGATAGGGCCCTAGGATGCTCTGTTGCTGTGTTCTGAAGTGTGAGGAACTACCAGGCTTTCCCCAGAGTCCCCAGGGTTCTCTAGAGCCACCTGAACAATGCTCAGGATGTAGGTGTTGCCAGGGATCAAACCCAAGTTGGGCACATGCAAAGCACAGACTGTAACCCTTGCTATGTTCATGGACCCCAGGGCAAGGACATTTCATAGCCATGCTCTTGGACTCACACATCAAGTTTGCTGTGTGGAAGAAAAGCTGCCTCTCAGCTATATTATTGCTCCAGTTCCATTTTTAAAATAGTGTATGTTTTCCCTCATTTTATATTCCAGTAAATTAGAGATGTTTGGTTTTATAGACCCGCTAACATAGAGTTCATATCAATTATTCCAACCTTTAATTCTTTTTTTTTTTTTTGGTTTTTGGGTCACACCCGGCAGTGCTCAGGGGTT
Organism: Crocidura indochinensis; assembly: GCA_004027635.1. Classification (NCBI taxonomy): domain Eukaryota; kingdom Metazoa; phylum Chordata; class Mammalia; order Eulipotyphla; family Soricidae; genus Crocidura; species Crocidura indochinensis. The sequence continues at coordinate 9,333 of PVKC010045811.1, read as the reverse complement.
ACTCCTGGCTCCATGCTCAGAAATTGCTCCTGGCAGGCACGGGAGACCATATGGGGCACCAGGATTCGAACTGATGACCTTTTGCATGAAAGGCAAACGCCTTACCTCCATGCTATCTCCCGGGCCCCGACCTTTAATTCTTATAAGTCTTTAATTCTTATGCTTTATTAATTTAATTAAGGTACTTTAAAGTGATGTTCCCTATTATAATTCTCCATAAACTCTTGCACATAAATATTAGTCATTAGCAAATTCTATCATAGTCACATTTATCTAGCCCTCAGAATATGGAATGCTCTAAAATGATCACAGAGTCCTTTCCTATTGCGAAAATTGTGCATGGTTTTATGTCTGACATGTTGAAAGCATCTTCCCACAGTTCAAAGCAAAGAGACTAACTGCAGAATGTATGACTGGGAATACTGGAAGAAAATTCACAGGAATCTATATTTGTAAATCATAATTTTGCTAACATCTTTATCTCCAGATCTGAAAGACATTTTATCAATCTCATCCAAGCCATAGAAAATTACTGTGTCATTACCCTGGATAAAAATAATGACACAGGTTTATAGGAGAGAAAAAAACTACAATTTTAAAATTGAATTCACAACTATGGAGGGCAATGAAATAGAGCAATGGAACAGACTGATCAAGGTTGGTGATATCTCTATTAAAGACATACTTTGTATATATTTTTTTATTCCTAGGATTTATAGTCACCAAAGATTCTAATTCTCCCCCCAGATTCAAATTTTTATTTCCCCAGGCTATTTATCTTTACAACCTACAGAATGATTAAAAATCACTGCATCACTGACTTTTAAGACACAATATACATTTGAATTTCCTACCATTGGGGGCATTTTTGTACATATTTAATAAGTGAATGAGATAAAGTTAATCAGCTACAAATGTCAAACAATTCTTTTTAGTTTTCTAGTCACTGTTTTTATATGTCCCCTGAAAAATGTCAAGGACTGGAACAAGCCAAATGGGGATTTAGCTAATTTCTAGATAAGTCTAACAACAATAACAAATATTTTATAGACATAACCTAAGGGAAGAGTTTAATATGATGAAAGCAATACTGACTGACATTATTGTGTGTGCTAGTTCACAAAAAAGAATCAGTCTTTAGCTTGAAGAAGCTAATACACTTGTCCTGCACACAGGTAACCCAAATGTGGTAATCCACAGTACCTCCTGTGTTCCCCCAGATGTTGCTAGGAGTGTCCTCTGAGCACTGCCACGTAGGGCTCTGAGCCTTTGGGACCCAGTACCCATTAAGTATAATATTCTTAAAAAAATTTTGTAAGCAAATGTGGTGGGCTAACTAGTGCCTTTTTTCCCCAGAAAAATCCAATCTTTAACCTTCAGAATATTGTTCATAGTATTATGCAAATAAAATTAAGGCTTCTGACTAGCTAACTTTAAACTAAATTGGTTATTCTGGATTCCTTGGCAGAACCTGGTAGGATCAAGTGGTCAAGATAGCATGAAGAGTCCCTGAAAACTGTGACAAGTAAAGAAGAAGCAGGAAAGATTTGGAGCCTGAGAGAACCAAATTTGCTAGCTCTGAGGATAGAATAAGGAGGACACAAGAGAAGGAATTCAAGTAACTTCTAAACCACCATGAAAGAAACTGGGGTGTCAGATCTATTGCAACAAGGAATTTAATTCTATCAACCACCTAGATGAATGAAAAGGCAGTCTCTGGACTTCAAGACTTCTTTTTTTTTTTTTTTTTTTTTTTTGTTTTTGGGTCACACCCGGGAGTGCTCAGGGGTTACTCCTGGCTCCATGCTCAGAAATTGCTCCTGGCAGGCTCGGGGGACCATATGGGGATTCGAACCGATGACCTTTAGCATGAAAGGCAAACGTCTTACCTCCATGCTATCTCCCGGGCCCCAAGACTTCTTAAAGAGACCCCTACCAGAGCTATGACCTGCAACACTCATGACTTTGAGTGCTAGTGTGATCTTTTTCAGCTGCTGAATGTATGATAATTTGTTTTGGCAATAATAAAAAAAATCAATACAACATACAACCTGTTATATAACATTTAATTTTGTTTAAATCCATGAATTTAATTTGACTTTTATTTAAATCTGGTATGCTCACAGAGTTACTCCTGTTTAGTTTTCTGATTTAAGAAAGTTAAAGAGATAGTACAGAGATTAAGGCACTTGCCTAGCAAGCAGTTGTAGCTGCAACAATGGATTTACACAAGGTCCTCTAAACAATGCTAGGTGTGTCAGGAAAGAGAAGGGGAGGAGAAGGGGAAAAAGAAAGGAAAATGGAGTGAGGGAGATGGAAGAATAAAGAAAAATAGAGATTAAAAAGGAGAGACAAAGAGAGGAAGGGAGGGAGGGAAGGAAGGAAGAAAAGGAGAGAAAGAAAGGAGAGAATGAAAGAAGGGAAAGGAAGGAAGGAGGGAGGAAATGAGGAAGGAAGGATGGAGGGAGGGAAGGAAGGGGAAGGAAGATAGAAAGAAATGAGGAAAGGGGGAAGGAAAAACGGAAAGAGGGAGGGAAGTAAGGCGGGAGGTAGGGAAGGAAGGAGGGAAGGAAGGGAGAGAAGGAAGGGGAAGAAATGAGGAGGGAAGGAAGGAGGGTGAGAAGGAAGGAAAACAGCAAGGAAGGAATGAACAAATGAAGGAAAGCATGGCATAATTAATAGCATTCAAAACAAATTGTCTCTCAGCAGTGGGCTTTAGAGACTGTAGATGATGCTGAGTCCAGGTGTCATAGACAAGAGCTTGGCAGAAGAGAATGATGGTTCCCTCCTGGGAAGCTGCAACACGATTTTAATAACGACACCATTTATCAAATAAAAAAGAAGTTGCACATGCAGTCCCCTTTGGGGCAACTTTCTGCTCTCCAAAAGCAGCTGTCAGTAAAAAATTAAAAAAGGAAAAGAAAAAACCCCTGACATGCTTTACACACATTTCAACTTGCTTCTCTTTTCATCTGGATGTAGCTCTCCTGGGTCTTCCTCATATTTTAATCCCACACCTTCACTTTCTCTCTGATAATACCCTCTCCATGCAGGCGCCATTCATCAGGATGACCCAATGTAGCATCTACATGTCATATGAGTGCACTGAAGAGCAGAAACTAAACTAGAAGATACACATCACACTCTGGATTCAGATTCGTTTTCTCCCTAGGACCTACAGGCATTGCAAGATTCTCTCTGCTGATGTCTTTAGGTTTCATGCCCTGATTAATAGTAGCTGCCTGCCTACATGATGCTTTGATCTCCAAGATAATTCCCCAAAGAAGAGCAACTGCAGAAATAAGGAGTCCCAATTTCCGAACAGCAAGCTGTTGTTTTAATATAAACGAAATAGTATTAGTGTTGGTGTGGTGTTGATGAGGCCCTTCTCAGCTCGGTTTGGCCCAGCTCCTGCAGCCCTTATAGCCTGGCGGAAATATTCACAAAGCAGTAAGACAAAGCTTGAGGAGTCAGCCAGCTTTATTTCATGGTCCTAACCTAACATATACATTTCCTCACATAGCTTCTATGCTAACCTTTTCCAAGAAGCCACTTCTCTGCTCCTTCTCTGGCTCTCTCTGCCTCTGTTCCCTTTCAATGGCTCTTCAGGATTCGTTGGTAACTTACTGCCTTTGCTGATGCTACTGCTGCTGCTTCTTTGCTGATTCTGATTCTCTCTGCTGATTCTCCTTTCTTTTATTTTATAAATATCTTTATTTAAACACTTCGATTAAAATATGATTGTAGGTGGGTTTCAGATGTGAAAAGAACACCCCCCCTTTAACCAGTGCAACATTCCCATCACCAATGTCTTAAATCTCCCTCCTCCCGATCCCACTCCCGCCAGTACTCTAAACAGACTTCCTAGTTCCCTCAATTATTCACATTGTTATGATAATTCTCAATGTAGTTATTTCGCCAACTGTACTCATCACTCTTTGTGGTGAGCTTCATGAAGTGAGCTGGACCCTCATTTTGTCTCTGATAATTATTGCAAAATGTCTTTTATTTTTCTTAAAATCCATAGATGAGTGAGACTACTCTGTGTCTATCTATCTTCCTCTGCTTTATTTCACTCAGCATAATAGATTCCATGTACATCCATGTATAGGAAAATTTCATGACTTCATCTCTCCTGACGGCTGCATAATATTCCATTCTGTATATGTACCACATTTGCTTTAGCCATTCATCTGTTGAAGGGCATCCTGGTTGTTTACAGAGTCTGGCTATTGTAAATAGCACTGCAATGAATATAGGAAGGGATTTTTGTATTGTACTTTTGTGTTCCTAGGGTATATCCCTAGGAGTAGAATAGCTGGATCTATAGGAGGTCAATATCCAGTTTTTGGAGGAATCTCCATATTGCTTTCCATAGAGGTTGGACTAGATGACTTTCCCACGAGCAGTGAATAAGAGTTCCTTTCTCCACATCCCTGCTAGCACTGCTTGTTCTCATTCTTTGTGATGTGCGCCAATCTCTGTGGTGTGAGATGGTACCTCATAGTTTTTTTTTTTTAATTTGCATCTCCCTGATGATCAGTGATGTGGAGCATTTATTCATGTGCTTTTTGGCCATTGGTATTTCTTCTTTGTCAAAGTGTCTGTTCATTTCTTCTCCCCATTTTTGATAGGTTTAGATGTTTTTTTTTCTTCTAAAGTTCTAACAGTGCCTTGTATATTTTGGATATTAGTCCCTTATCTGATGGGTATTGAGTGAATAGTTTCTCCCACTCAGTAGGTGGCTCGAGTATCATGGGCAATATTTCCTTTGAGGTACAGAAGTTTCTGAGCTTAATATATTCCCTTTTGTTTATCTCTGCTTCCACATGTCTGGAGAGTGCTGTTTTCTCCTTAAAGATGCCTTTAGTCTTATTGTCGCAGTGTGTTTTACCTACATGTTGTTCTATATACCTTATGGTTTCAGGTCTGATATCAAGGTCATTAATCCACCTGGATTTTGCCTTCATACATGATGTTAGCTTGAGGTCTGAGTTCACTTTTTTGCAATTTGCTTTCTAGTTGTGCCAACATCACTTGTTGAAGAGTCTTTCTTGTTTCATTTAGGATTCTTGCTTTTTTTTTTTATCAAAAATCAGGTGATTGTATGTCTGGGAAACATTCTCTGAGTATTCAAGCTTATTCCACTGCTCTGAGGGTCTGTGTTTATTCCAATACCAGGCTGTTTTTGATAACTATTGCTTTGTAATTGAGTTTAAAGTTGGGGAGGGTAATGCCTCCCATCTTCCTTTTACCAAAGATTGCTTTAGCTATTGTGGGTGTTTATTGTTCCAAATGAACTTCAAATGTGTTTGATCCGCTCCTTTGAAGAATGTCATGGGTATCTTATCTCCTAGGGATATACCCTAGGAATACAAAAATACAATACAAAAATCTCTTCCTCACACCTACATTCATTGCCACTCTATTTACAATATTCAGACTTTGGAAACAACCAAGATGCCCTTCAAAAGACGAATGGCTAAAGAAACTATGGTACATATACACAGTGGAATATTATGCAGCCATCAGGAGACATGTAGTCATAAAATTTTCCTGTACATGGAATCTATTATGCTGAGTGAAACAAGTTAGAGGGAGAGATAGACACAGAATAGTCTCACTCATCTATGGATTTTAAGAAAAATAAAACACCTTTTTGCAATAATCCTCAGAGACAAAGAAAGGCTGAAAGATCCATCTTATGACATGAGCTCACCACAAAGAATGGTGAGTGAAGTTAGAGAAATAACTACATTGAGAACTATAATAACAATGTGAATGAATGAGGGAAGTGGAAAATCTGTTTAGAGTACTGGCGGGGGTCAGGTGGGGAGGAGGGAGATTTGAGACATTGGTGGTGGAACTGTTGCGCCGGTAAGGGGGTGTTCTTTACATGACTGAAACCCAACTTCAATCATGTTTGTAAACAAAGTTTTTAAATAAAGAAATTTACAAAAGAACTTATAATATGATAGGCAATAAAATAAAAGAATGTCATAGGTATCTTTAGAGGGATTATGTTAAATGTCTACAATGCTTTGGGGAATATTATCATTTTAATGATGTTAATCCTGCCAATCCAAGAGCAGTGTATGTGTTTGCATTTCAGTGTGTCCTCTCTTATTCCTTGGAGCAGGGTTTTATAGTTTTCTTTGTATAGGTCCTTCACATCTTTATTCAAGTTGACTCCAAGGTATTTGAGTTTGTGTGACACTAACGTGAATGGGTTGTTTTCTTAATGGTCATTTCTTCCCTATCATTACTGGTGCATAAAAAGGTCATTGATTTCTGTGTGTTAATTTTGTAGCCTGCCACATTGCTATATACATCTATTGTTTCTAGAAGCTTTCCGTAGAGTCTTTATGGTTTTCTAAGTAGAGTATTATGCCATCTGCACAGAGTGAGAATTTGATTTATTCCTTTCCTATCTGGATTCCCTTGATATCTTTTTCTTGCCTAATCGTTATAACAAGTAATTCCAGTACTATGTTGAATAGCAGTGGTCAGAGAGGACAGCCTTGTCTTGTACCAGAACTTAGAGGGAAGACTGTTAGTTTTTCTCCATTGAGAATAATAATTGCCATTGGCTTGTGGTAGATGGCCTTAACCATTTTTGAGAAAGGTACCTTTCATTCCCATCTTGCTGAGAGTTTTTATCAAGAATGCATGTTGGATCTTATCAAATGCTTTCTCTGTATCTACTGATATGATCATGTGATTTTTTTCTTGTGTTGTTGTTGTGTATTATGTTGATATATTTATGGATGTTAAGCCATCCTTGCATTTCTGGGATGAAACCTACTTATCGTAGTGAATGATTTTTTTTTTTTTGATGAGGCATTGAATCCTATTTGTTAGAATTTTGTTGAGGATCTTTGCATCTGTGTTTATCAGGGATATTGGTCTGTAATTTTCTTTTTTGGCAGCACCTCTGTCTGGTTTTGGTATCAAAGTGATATTGGCTTCATAAAAACTATTTGAATGTATTCTTGTTTTTTCAATTTCATGAAAGAGCCTGGCCTGAATTAGTAGTAGTTCCTCTTGAAAGATTTGACAGAATTCATTATTGAATCCATCTGGGCCTGGGCTTTTGATTTTGTGCAGACATTTGTTTACAGTTTTAATTTCCTCAGTGGTGATGGAGGTGTTTAGATATGCTACATTTTCCTTATTCAACCTCTGAGTCCAAGAATTTATTAATTTCTTCCAGATTCTCATGTTTAGTTGCATAGAGTTTCTCAAAGTAGTCTCCAATTAACCTATGAATCTCTGCAATATCTGTAGTGATCTCCATTTTTTATTTCTAATATGGGTTATCAAGCTTCTCTCTTTCTTTGTGAGTTTTGCCAATGGTCTGTCAATAATATTTTTTCAAAAAACCAACTTCTGTTTTAATTGTTCTTTTTGATTGTTTTTTGGGTTTCCACTTCATTGATTTCTGCTCTAAGCTTTGTTAATTCCTCTGTCTCCCTATTTTTTGGTTCCTTTTGTGGATAATTTTCTAATTTTATAAGCTGCATTATTAAGCTATTCAGGTATGCCCCTTCTTCCTTCTTGACATGTGCTTGCAAAGCTCTAATCTTTCCTTTCAGTACCACTTTTGCTGTGCCCCTAGGTTCTGATAGTTTGTGCCTTCATTGTGATTTATTTCCTATTTGATTTTATCTTGTTCAGTAGTAGGCTGTTTAATTTCCAGATGTTAAAGTTTTTGTTCTGTGTCCCTTTGTAGTTCACGTCTAATTTCAGAGCCTTGTTGTCAGCGAAGGTAGCTTGCAAAACTTCTATACTCTTGATTTTTATGAAGTTATGTTTCATATCCAGCATATATATATCTATATATATCCTGGAGAATGACTCATGTACATTGGAGAAGAATGTGTATCCAGGTTTCTGGGGATGGAGTGTCCTATATATATCTACTAGGTCTCTTTCTTCCATTTCTCTTTTCAGGGCTAGTATATTTTTGTTGGGTTTCAGTCTGGTTAGCCTATCAAGTGTTGACAGCCATGATGAGGTATCCCAAAATTATTGTGTTATTATTGATGTTATTATTGATGCCCTCTTTTAAATTTGTCAATAGTTGCATTAGATATCTTGCTGGCCTCTCATTGGGTATGTATATGTTCAGTAGTGTGATTTCTTCCTGTTGCACATATTTCTTGATTAAATTTACAAAGTGTTCATCTTTGTCCCTTTCAACTTTTCTGAGTCTAAAGTTTGTGTTATTTGATATTAATATGGCCACCCCAGCTTTTTTAAGGATGTTTTTTGCTTGGATGATTTTCCTACAGCCTTTGATTTTGAGTCTGTGTTTGTTCTGACTATTCAGGTGTGTTTCTTATAGACAGCAGAAGATTGGTTTTATCTTTTTGATCTATTACACCACTCTGTGTCTCTTAATTGGTGCATATAGTCCACTGACATTGAGGGAGATGGTTGTCATATGATTTAATGTCATCTTTGTGTGTAAGTTTGGTATGTCTGTTGGTCTGTCTTGTCTTAAAGGAGACCTTTCAATTTTTCTTTTAAAGCTGGTTTTGCATCTGTGAAGTTTCTTAGCTGTTGCTTATCCATTAAGCTATGTATCCTTTCTTTAAACCTGAACGTGAGTCATGTTGGGTGCTATATTCTAGGTGAAGCCTCCATTTCATTCATTCATTCTTGACACAATATCCCACCACTGTCTTCTGGCCTTGAGAGTTTCTTGCGACATATCTGCTGTAAACCTTAATGATGCTCCTTTGAATGTAATTTCCCTTTTTGATCTTGCTGCTTTCAGTATTCTATCTCTATCTGTGGGATTCATCATAATGACAAGGATGTGTCTTGTGGTGCTTTTCTTTGTCTATCTTTTAGCTGGCACTCTTCAGGCATGCAAGATTTGGTTGCATGCACTTTTTATTTCAGAGAGTTTCTCTGTAATGCTGTTTTCTTTTTTTTTTGGGGGGGCACAACCGTTTGTTGCTCAGGGGTTACTCCTGGCTAAGCACTCAGAAATTGCCCCTGGCTTGGGGGGACCATATGGGACGCTGGGGGGATTGAACCGCAGTCCTTCCTTGGCTAGTGCTTGCAAGGCAGACACCTTACCTCTAGTGCCACCTCTCCGGCCCCTGTAATGCTGTTCTTGATGCTCCCCCCGCCCCCGCTCCCGGGGATGTTCTTCCTGGGTTTCTGTGACTCCAATGATTCTTATGTTGTTTCTGTTGAATTTATCAAACATTTCTATTTCCATCTGTTCAAAATCTTTGAGTATTTTTTCCATTGTCTGATCATTTTCTTTGAGTTTCTTTTCCAATCTCTTCTTCTGTATGAACTTGTTCTGCATTTCAT
>PVKC010045810.1:0-11443 GCA_004027635.1 Crocidura indochinensis | reverse complement strand
CTGTGTTTTAGTATTTTCCATTCTCTTCTCTCTTTTTCTCTGACCAGAAACTTTAGATTTTATTGCTTACCAAGTACAATTATGGACACTATCTTTTTTCTACATAGTTCCCTTGAGAGATTTTATCATCTCTTTTTACATTTTCAAATAAATGTTGAAGAGTCCACGAATTCTATCCCCAAGCCTAGCTTGATCTCAAAGGTGCAAACTCATTTAACACCTCTGGTTCCCACATAAAGCCAAAGCCAAAAAGGTGTTAGAACAAAAGAAAAGGTGTGAAAGACAATACAAGGTTTGTAGAGTATCACTTCCTAATTCTGTACTTACCAGGGTTTTCCTAACACCAGGCCATCACATTAAAATTGTTAATTTTATTTAATATAACTGTCACAATAAAATTGTTAATTTTATTTTATATATAACAGCATGGGATTTAACTTAAGTATCATCTGTCTGTAATATTTTAAGAATTTGATTCTGATTTTCTTTTGGAAAGGATATAATTTCTATACTTTTCATTCTCCAGAACTTCATTTTTTATGCAAGTTCTAAGAAAAAACTTTGGTTTTCTTCTGGTATAGCTATTAAAGCTATTTTCTGAGGTCCAAAAGTATCCATCTTTTTTAAGGCTAGTAAGATAAAAAACTTCAGAGTGTTTTTTTTATTTTCTGCCTGGAATTAAGCAATTTCTTAATCCCTTATCAAATAGATTCTGTTGGATTAGTAGTTCTAGAGAGGAGAAGACACTGGAAACTTTTGTTTTGTTCTTGACTTTTCTTGAGATTTATCTCTAGTGTGAACTTTTACCTCAGCAATTCACTTCATTCATTACTCTAGAATTTCCCTAAAAATTTCCAAAGCACTTCTACCTTCTCTGATGAACAAAATCCAGCTGTGAAATGATGGCTCCTTTGACATTTAACCCATGGTTTTGGAAGCCCAATGTTTGAGCTTCTCATTTTCAGTTTTTTTTTTCGATGTGTCGGAGCCCAATTGTTTCTTACAGAAGGATTTGGTATTTTTCTTTTTTGCCTTCCACACATGTTTAGCCAATCTTCACAATGTTCTTTCTATTGAAATACCTAATGTGTGTGTGTTTTTTTTTATGTCCCTTAGTTAGTCCAAACTGATACATCTTATTCTTACAGATTTTCATACAAAACTTTCTAAAATTAAAAAGTCTGTTCCCTCTGAGGAAACTGAAACACATACTAATGGAAACACTTATTAAGTATCAAAAATCCTGCGAGCTGGGGAGATAATGTAGGGAGCAAGGTTGCAAGCTCTGCTCATGCAGGTTACCACCAAATTTCTAAGAGCCTCATGTACCCTGAGTGTATTCCCAGTAGTAGCTCGAACCTTGAAAGTATGGAGAATAAATGGGACCGGAGCGATGGCGCTAGAGATATGGTGTCTGCCTTGCCAGAGCTAGCCTAGGGAGGATCGCGGTTTGATCCCCTGGCGTCCCATATGGTCCCACAAGCCAGGAACGACTTTGGAGAGCATAGCCAGGAGTGACCCCTGAGCTTTACCGGGTGTGGCCCAAAAACCAAAAAAAAAAAAAAATGTATGGAGAATCCAAGAAAGAGGAAGACTGGGAAGACATTACCTGGAAATGAGAAAATGGGGTTGGTGGTCATAATCTACAGTTGGACGTTGCACTCTTCATCTAGTCTTTCTTCTCCCTTTTGAATATGGAGAACAATTGTTTCCTCAATTAGGAAAATATATTTAGATCATAATAAGAGCTTCTTCTCAATGTCTAGGTCCTTCTCTGCTCTTATTATAATCTGCATTCTGAAGATAGGTAACAGACATAACAATGCTCACGAGATCTTTTGAGACCTAGAGTTTTTCAAAGGCTGACTGTGGGCATATTAGAAGTTGGTTAGCTTACCTTTTCCAGGAGACTGTTTCTTAGAAGGCTAAGAGGGAAACCAAACTGGTAAACTTGGTAGCTCTGTATACCAAGCTGATGAGATACAATGAATTTTTGAATGCAGGGAATGACTCTACTGTGGAAGAAAAATAAACTGCCTATAATTATCCACAATATAAGAGTAAACTGATGAGAGTATATAAAACTATCAATCTGGTTCAAATGTTCAGAAAATTTCCAGATAGGTTTATTTAAATGAGTACCAAATGATAAGTTCTGAAAACTCTAAAGCCATTACTCCTAGAATATCAATTCTTGATAATCCAAATTAGCTGACATAAACTAAGTGTATCTCTGATTCATCTCTTCAAAGTTCCCTCACCCCTAAATATAGGCACATTATGCTACTAATTTTAACAGTTCATGTTGTGACTTCTCTTTGACTCTTTCCTTCATGTCTTTTAAATGAGCATTTTCATTTCCCCTTCGACCTGTTGCAATGCCTCCCATAATAATAGTATTACCCTTTTAATAAATAAATGACTTGTGTATTTTTATTATTAAATATCTTCAGAGGTCACTGAAAATCAATTATCCTAAGACAGACTTGATTAGGTGACAGCTTCTCTTAATTTATGTATTTATTTTACTTTCATTTTTCTCAATATGCAATCAAGATTTTGTATTGTTTATTTGCTCTTTCTGTGCAAATCTAAATAGCTTATTTGTAAAGTGCCCTTTCCCCTTCAAACTCACTTTCTCTTTCCATCTCAGTTTCATATTCTTTAGTTTAGAAACAATATTATTCTTATATTAAAAGGCCTGAAAACTATGTGTTGAATGCAATCATTGAGTTTGAGATTTGTAATATAAAATTCTTAAAATTTTTCCCATTTATTAATACTGAATGTTTATAATTTCCAGTTACATATCTGCATGTAAACATATTACTACATTCAGTTACATTAATGATGTTTTTGGAAAATGTAGTCAAAAATTTGAAAGGATTACAATGGCCAACACGCTGAAAAATACAAATGACTAAATCACAAACTAACAAATAATAATCTTTAAGTAAACACTGGGTAAAGAAACATTTTAATAATTTTTAACTATCAAGTTTTAATTGCTTCTAAACAATACAGGACATTATAATAAAGAGTAAGAAGGTATGATTTTCAATGAGATTTTCTGTGTATAGTTGGTACAAATTATTTTAGACAATAATTAACCAATATCTAAATACATATAGCCTTAAAGAATCATGACTTACAATAGTTTTAATGTTTATGTATTTGGTGTCAACTTAATTCACTAAAAAGTACATGTAAAAATTGGGGCCAGAGCAGTGGTAGAGTGGTAGAGTGTTTGCCTTGCACGTGGCTGACCTAGGACGAACCATAGTTCCATCCTTAGCATCCCATATGGTTCCACAAACCAGGAGCATTTCTGCACACATAGCCAGGAGCAACCCCTTAGAGTCACTGTGTGTGATCCCAAAACCAAAAACCAAATATATATATACATGTATACATTTAATATTTAATATATAAATATATGTGTATATGATATGTAATATATATTATATAAGTATACATAAAAATTCATATTATATAAATAATTAATATGAATAATAATAAAGTATTATTATACTCTATAATATATACTATATAATATCTCTATTATATAGTATTATATATTATAGTTATCATTATATTATATATATGACTATATATAATAATGTATCATTTTTTTCTTCAAATCTGTGCACATATTCTTTGTCATCTATATTTTTAATAATACATAACTTCCTAATTTTAACAAAACTGATCATTTTATAACTGAAGTCCATTTTAAACAAAATTCACTGCATTGTTACTTGAGGTTCTAATTTTAATCTTACAAATTATTCTCATTGGAAAAAGCAAAAGATATATGCCAGCTTTTATCCTTTTATCCAAAAATGCCCCATACATATCAGTTAGGAAGGAAAAGAAAAAGTTAAGACGTCATTTTTCTTTAAATAAATTAAATGATTTATAGGGACTGGGGTAGCACAGTGGACAGGGCATTTGCCTTGCAAACAGCCAATGTTCACGCAGGCAACCTAGGTTCAATCTCTGGCATCCCACATGGTTCCCTGAGCCTGCCAGGAGCAAATTCTGAGCATGAACCTGTAACTCCGTGTGGGACCCAAAAAACCACACTCATCAATCAATCTAAAGTCAATGGTTTATGCATAACTAATAATTTGCCATAAGTAATAAAACCACTAAATAAAAATATTTAAGAAATAAAACGTAAAAGTTGTCATTGTTTTAAAAATAAAACAATAAAGGTTAAATTAAGCATAAAATGTAAAATAAAGTATTCTCATATATTTAGACAAGTTTCTTTCATGTAATTATATGGATACTATTAAATGATAATTACTATTTAATAATGATTATTATTAGTTAAAAGTAACTACTTGTGGGGCCGGGCGGTGGCGTTGAAGGTAAGGTGCCTGCCTTACCGCGCTGGCCTTGGACGGACCGCGGTTCGATCCCCCGTGCCCCATATGGTCCCCCAGGCCAGCCAGGGGCGACTTCTGAGCGCATAGCCAGGAGTAACCCCTGAGCGTCACTGGGTGTGGCCTAAAAACCAAAAAAAAAAAAAAAAGTAACTACTTGTGCTCTTAATTTTCAAATTTGTATTGAGGCACACTATCTTATAACATTATTAATAATAGAGTTTCACTAATACAACCTTGTAACACCACAATCACAAGTGTATTTTCCCTCTGCTATTCCTCTTTCCATCCAAGGTCCCCAACAATCCACACTTAATATAGTTATTGATGAGTCAGTATATAAGAGGATTTTACTTCTCATTTTTCATTCTTGCATACCCACAACTAATATTAAGGGTGCTTTAAATATTTAGTAAATAAATACATTGTATATTATCTTAAAATGAGTTCATCTGAAGATGGTTGGCTTACTCTCATGATATATATGATTCTTAATTCTAAAAATGCAAATCTCAGAGTGCTAAATTCCAAAATGAAAAAACACAGAAGAAACTTTTGCATTTTTCTTTTTTTATTTTTGCCTTATATTTCTAATGTAAAATTCCTACATAAGAATAAACTTCAGGCTTTTAGAGTCTCGATCTGCTTGTTCCTTAAATATTCCATAATCTCATGAATTTCTTTCATATGTTCATTTTACATTTGTATAATTTTCTACAATTCTCAAAACATGCTATGTATATAAGATTTCTCTGACACTTTATTTTAGAAATTTATTAAATTTGTTTCCTTTCTCCCACATTGACCAGTAGAAAATCATTTTGATGTACCTGGAGTGATAAATTCTTATCAGTTTTTCAAAATAAAGAGAAAATATCCCAAAATAATTTGACAACTATATCATAGAGAAAATCTATTTTTGAAGTCAAGAAACATTGTGCAAGCTTGGCATTTATATAAGGAGAGGAAATTTGGATCTATTCCTAGCTAAAAGAGCTGACTGCCTGGAAAAGGCCTGAGGGAAGAAGTGAGAAGCAGTCTTCTGAGATTTGCCTTTTCTTTTCTTTTCTTTTTCTTTGTGGCTTATTTGTTTTACTCAGATTGCAAAGCTTCAAAAACACTGTTTTCTATCTACATCACATATTTTGCAAAGCATTTTTTTTCTGAGTAACACATGTCAAAGCAGCTTTGAGAGTAGAAATTGTATCTTAGGAAAATGGAAACTTTATTTGATAATATACATATTTGGTAATATATATATATATATTTATATATATACAAGTTAAAAGTAATTGATCCAAATATCAATGTGTTTCATGAATAGAGTAGTAACATTAATAAATTATTGTGTATTATAATGAAAATTTATTCTCAGGGCACTTTTTTTTAAATGTCATGTGTTACTATATTATGGGTGATTTTTCTGTTCAGTGTCTAAATAACATGCGGTAGTTATTTTTAAGTTGTAAATTGAAGGAGCATTAAACTTAGACTTAGATCCATTTCAAAACAACACTTGTCTTGATAAGACCAAGATTTAATAAAATAAAAAATAACATAAATTGCTAAATCAGTTTCTATATATATTGATTATATTAATAATTTTATTACTATTAATAAACTATAAGGACCAAGAAGGTAGTTATTGTTATAACATATTTACAATAACAGATATATAAAGCAGCACTATTCAAATTAATATGCATGAATGTGAAGTGAATTTAATACTTGCTGAAAGGAACAACATATAAGGTGCATTAATATCATAACATTATGACTTATGGTGTTTTAAAATGACTTTCATAAACAGGAATAGGATAAATTAAAAGTGTACACCTTATTGTATAAATACATAGTTTTCCCCTTATGCATAATTTTTCCTATTTACAAAAGACTACTGAGTCAACAAAATGGGAAATTTCAAATGATGACAATCCTTGACCCAGGATTTTAGAACTGAAAATATTAAGTAAGGATGCTGTTAGGGTCTGGAGTCAAAGGACAAGACCACATAATTGGAGTAAAGCCAAACAGAACTTTATTCCTTCAGCTAGAACCCCCAAATTGACCAGCCAGGACCTTTACCCAGAGATGACTCCTGCCAAGGTCACAAGACAGTTTATATAATGAGGAGATTCTAGCTTTTGATAATCTTTGAAGATCAACGATTGTCTAGAGTACCTTCCTAACACTCCCTCCTGTCTTTTATAAAAAAGGCTACCTGGTATTGCCAGGTGGCTTGAGGTGGTGTTAATGGAAACTTAGTGTTGACAAAGAGAAGCCTAACATATGTTCCTTTACAAAATGGCATTCCTCCTTATCATGCTCGAGTAGACTAAAATATAACAGTGTAAGGCTTTACTACAGGTGAGATGTTATACCTTTGCACATCTAGAAGCAGTTTGTATTAACACTACTGTAAATATGTGACCTAAACTCTGAGTGAATTTTCTGAAACCATTATTGAAGTATTGACATTTCTTTTCATTATTTTAGCTATACAATAAAATTTTTCTCTAAAGTATTAAAATAAAGTCATTTTAGGATAATTCTTTCAATGGATATTACAATAAAGAGGTGAAACATGCAAATAGAGAATTATTTAAACTCATAATCATGACTATTGGCAGAGGATCTGTTCAGGAAATTAAGACAGAAACCTTAGAAGTATTACTCATCAGTTCCCCGCCTTCCTGCTACAGGTCCACCTTAAACCAGCCAACATGTAGGACAGAGACTGTATTAATTCCAGCAAGGTGATTAAAAAAAAATAAACTAGCTTGTATCATTTTTGCTCCTTCTGGAATAAAATTATATCTTTCTTACTTTGCATACTTTTCTCTCATGCCATTTTATTCTGTACCAAAGTCCTAAAGTGTGTGCATACCTGGTTGTGTGTTTATCAGAAATATCACCCACAATCTACCAAGAAAGGATATGCAGGTGTTTATTTCATGATGCATGTGGAGATATATACATATAGACATAGATATATATATTGACATAGATATAAAAAGCAGTTCTTTAGAAAATGCTGAAGGTATTCAATAAATAACTTGTTTGATAGTTAAATTGGAAAATTGTTCATTTAAAATCTAACTGTAGACAAAATGAACTAAAAATTGTCTAGCACACATAAGTCAGAAAAATATTCTTATGAACTTCATCCATATTGCACTTTGTTTTATTGATCTCATTTTGATTCATCAATGTCTTGTTAAAAATGCAACAAATATATTACCTATCTACATTAGCTTGCTGTGAATGTTTTATTTTCATGTGCATACATATGCAGGTACATATGTATACATGTATTTAAATGTTCTTCTCTATTTAAAAACGTTTAGAGGACTAGAGACATGGGAGAGATATTTAGAGGCATACTCAAAGTGCAGCCCATCAGGTTTTATCTCTGGCACACATGGTCCTCTAAGCATGCTCAGAATTTGCCGTGGCGACCTCTGAGCTCCACTAGATGTGACCCTGGAGACCCTCAAATACGTGGGTAATCGTCACAATGCCAACTGTAGGGCTAAAGTAGCACAATATTCTGGAACTCTTTCATTGAAATACCAGAGGAATTTCTGGAACGCCTTACACCCTAACAAGAGCCACAGTTACAAAAATATAAATTAAGATTCAATACTAATGGGGTAAACTCTTATTTAGGAGGATGTTATTGTATTATAAGGATTGTGTTCAGTTTATTTATGGATTAATTTTTGACAACATAAACATAAGAAGATACATTTTCCTACCTCTTTTTAGTTTTTTTGTACATTTCCCCATTCTTTCCTAAATATTTAAATGACAAATTTCGAATAAAATATATTTATTTTATACATAATAAAAATGTTAATAACTAAACTTATTTTTAGAATGGAGAATATACTTATATTATCTACCCCCACCTATAAAATATATTCTTATATGAAAGATATGTGTTTATTTTCAGTTTGGGGTTCAAACCCCACACTGATCAGCAGCCTTCCTGGATCTATGCTCAGGGATTTCATATCATCCAGGGATCATATGCAGTGCTGAAGAAAAAAACTATATCAGTTTCATGGCAAATTCCTTACCCCTGTATTATCTCTTTATCCCAAGACATTCCATTGTATTTAATAATACCAAAACTATTTAAGAAGAATATTTAACTTTCATGTCTCATATGCTATTTGGAAGTATTTTTGTATTGGAACAGAGATCTACTTTTTGCACACAATCCTATATATATATATATATATATATATATATATATATATATATATATATAGTATCCTATATATAGTATGACTATACTAAACAAAATTAAAACTTACTGCAACTTGGATGAATCTAGAAGGTATAATGTAAACCTAAATAAATGAAAAGAAGAACAAACTCCATATGTTCTTATTCATATTTGGAATATAGGTTAACAAATAAGGGAATAGTGGTTAGCAAATGAAGGAATCATTTGACCCTGGATTTCAAAAATGAGAATGTTAAGTAAGGCTGGGTATGAGTGAACGGTGAAGCTGATTTAAAATAACATATGGAAATTGGTTGAAAATATCAAGGTAAATGTGTAAATACAAATAATAAAAATGGGGCTGGAGTAAATAGCACAATTGGTATGGCGTATGTATGCAGTCTCTCTAGGTTCAAACCCTGGCATCCTATATAGTACCCAGAACCTGCCAGGATTAATCTCTGTGTGCAGAGGCAGGCATAACCCAAAACAAAAACAAAAAAACACCATATGATCCATAATGTCATAAACATATTAGAGAAGCTATAATAATTACATTTCCAGAAATAATTTTGCTAAGGAGGTGTGGTAAGGATATAGGTAAATATCTAATATTGAAGAAAGAATGCTAATGATATGTGGTGACTTTGGATTTGAAATACTGAAGATAAATATCTATCATTAATGGCTCTATAAGTCATGTTTACCCCAAAAATTGCAACAAAAAGTTCATTGACTATGAAAGAATACTTTATACATTTCATCCTTTATGTTTAAATGTGTATGCTTATACTTTTCCATAATTATAAAAAATTTAAACATGTTATAAATGACTTTAAGTTATATTATTTTTAAGTTCAATTGGTTTTATTTATATTTTAAAATTATATTATTTTAAAATAGTTACATTTTATTTGAATTTGAGTTCATAATACTATTAGAATTACACATTACAAGCTAAAAACACATTATAGATAGAACTAAGATTTATGTTTTTTACAGCAAAGCAACTTTATAAAGTTTTGTATATACATTTCTCTAGTAGAAGAATCAGACTTTAAACATTATTAATATTACATTGGTACAAATATGAAACAGAAGTTTATGGTTTAAGCTTTTGGCTATATGAATATAATAAAAATCATTGACAGCACTTTCAGAGATGTGGATAATAAGAATCTTCATCCACTTTTAGTAAGAATGTTGACTTTGGCAAACAATATCAACACCTTAAACACTAACAATTTGGCTTTATCACACCCAGCAATTCCAGTTCTTGGAATTTACTCCAAAGACAAAAACATTATTTTCATTATTTTTAAAATGAATTTCCCAGCACTATTTGCAGCACTATTCACAATGACCAAGATCTAAAAATAGCCCAAGTGCTCAAGAACATGTGAGTGTATAAAGAAATTCTGGCATCTATACTCAATGGAATACTACTCAGCTATAAGAAATGATAAACTGGTTCAATTTACCTCAATGATTATAAAGCTAAAGTGTATTACACTGAAGACATGAGAAAATAAATGATAATGCTCTCTTTTTATATGTAGAATATAAAGAAACATTGTAAAAGAGTAACTACTGGAAAAAGACATAAAAATTGGATAATTGATCTAAGGACAAAATTAGCTGAGCCTGGGGAGAGGATAGGAAGTGTTGTTGCAAATTTTAGTGTAGGGAAGAAGCAATTTAATAGTGGGTTAGTGTTGTAATGATGTACATACAAAGCTATCATTAAATGTATTGCAGATTGTGAACCTCAATAAAAATTGGGAAAACTTACTATTTATACTAATAAATAATTAATTAAATTCATTATTAGTAATAATACTCTCACTATTAGTAAAATGCATTAACTTGTATAATGGTTTATAGTGCTAACCATATTCACTCCAAGTGTAGAACATTAATATGTCAAATTTTTATTTTATCCATTAATGAAGACATTACAATCATTAAACTCAATGAGAAAATAATTAAGTTAAAAAGGCCCCCTTCAAAAAAATGAAATAAAAATTGGAATGTTAAATGTAATATATTCCTGGAAATAGAGTTGTGAATTTGGAGGCTGTCTTTTTAAATAAACAGTTAATATATTCTAACTGAAAAAAGGAACAATTTAATAAAAAATGTATAGTGTTATTATATCATTAATTTGAGTCAAATAGATAACATCATGCAATAATAATAGATTATTTTAGATAATTTTAATATAAGTCAAAAGACACAATTATATTTTAAACATTAAAATTTTGGATATTTGCATTATTAATAATTATTTATATGTGGTTTTGAGCAAAATTATTCTGCTACATATTTTGTTTTATTTACCTCAGTAATTCATGAACAACACTCTTATTCTAGTTGTGATGAATTTGATTATGCTTATTTTATTTCTGAACTATTCTAATTGTTATGTAAGTCACATATTAAATTATTATATAAGATTCATTTCATGTTGGCAGTTTTTTTAATCAAACCTCATTAATACTAATTGCTGAATATTCTCTTTATATAGTTGTCCCCAGAACAATCTTTTTTTATTATCTCTCCTAGCTCTAGAGCTAAGCAAGTATTTCTTTTGATACTTTCTGCAAAGTATTTATAATAATTTCTTATATCCCAGGAGAAATTTGTGTTTGTATATATACAAGACAGCATTCAACTTTCATTTTTTAATAGAACATTTTTCTCCTTTTATACTCAAAGTAGTGCTATATATGGGGAGAATACAACTTCTGGATTATAGTGTAAGATTAATTTTACTTTTTGTTTTGTTTTGTTTAGTTTTGTTTTGGGGTCACACCCA
>PVKC010045809.1:0-11350 GCA_004027635.1 Crocidura indochinensis | reverse complement strand
TCACAAGGCATCAGGGGTTCCTGGTGGGAGCAGCTCTCTGAGGTTCAGGCAGGCCCTGCAAGAAGTAATTTAGTCAGGTCAGCAGAGTGCAGGTTTTGGGGGTTCATGTAGGGAAGGCCATGATATCAGACAAAAGAGAATGTCACGGGCTAGAGAAATAGTGCAGCAGATAGGGCATTCACCTGGTATTCAGCAGGTAGGACGTTTGATCTTCAGAATCTTATATGGTTTCCCAAACACCACCAGGAATGATTTCTGTATGAGTGCAGAGCCAGGAGTAACCCCTAAGAATCGCCAGGTTGGCCACCTAATGAAAAAGAGTTTTGTTCTTTTTTTAAAAAGCTTTCCATAAAGAGTGGAGGAGTGCAGATAGGACAGAGAAGGGACCACTATGACAATGAGAGTTGAGAATGATCACTCTGGAGAGGAACTGGGTGCTGAAAGGAGGGAAAGGGATGGACATGATAATCCTTTACTAATTATATTGTAAACCACAGCTCCTAAAAGGAGAAAAGGAAGAAAGAGAGAGAAAGAGAAGAAGGAAGCAGGCTGCGGGGAGGGTGGGAGGTAAGCTGGGGATATTGATGGCAAGAAATGTGCACTGTCAAAGGGTGCTGGACATTGTATGACTGAAACTCAATCATGAACAACCTCATAACTTTGTATCTCATAGTGATTCAACTGAAGAATTCATTTATAAAAAATAAAATAAAGTGAATTCCAAAAATGGAGGCCAACAGAGTGTGGGAGCATATTTCCAGGGAGGCCTGAGGCTCGTGGGGCATGAGTGAAGGGAGGAATGGGGTGGGGAGCAGATGGCAGGGTACTGAGGGTGTCCATGCTGAACCTTTCAGTCCTGCTCTCCCAGCATTGCTGCTCTGTCTACAAGGACCATTTCTCTGTCCTGCTAAGCCTCTTTGCCACCCCCTACTGTGAGAGCAAAGCAAGTACACTGGCCCAGGGAAACCTAGGGCTGGGTGGGCCGTTCTGGCCACAGAGCATCTGTAAAGAGAAATTTAGGAAGGTAGAGACCCACATGGTCAATGGTTACAAGGAAATAAGAAAACACACACTCAGAGCTCCCTTCTAGCAAATCAGAACCACTTTGGTATGGGCTGGTTTGGGTCTCCACACACTTCCAACTCCAATTACTCCGGAGACCTCAAAATGTGTTTGGAGATAGTCTCTAAAAATTGCAACAGACACTGTGATTTTGCAGTTTTGTTACTGAGAGGTATAACACATATCTATTTCACCTCTTTTCAGCATCCAGGTCTTGTCCAGAGTGATTATTTCTAACTCTTATTGTTATAGGGCTTCTCTTATTGCATAGTGCTCTGTCTTAACTGCACTCTCAGTCTTCGTAAAAAAAAAAAAAAAAAAAAAAAGGAAAAGAAAATAAGAAATGAGAGAGAAGAAAAATGTCTGCCACAGAGACTGGAGGAGGGTGGGTAGAGGATAGGAAGGAGACAGGAGACTGGGGACATTAGTGGTAGAAAATATGCACTGGTGAAGGATGTTGTACATTGTGTGATTGAAACTCAAATCATGAACCACTTTGTAACGGTGAAGAAAATAGTTATATTATTAACAACCTTGTAAACCATGGTGTTAAAAAAAGTAATTTATAAAAGTTTAAAAAGCAGAATTAATAAAAATGAGGACTAAATGTGTAGGATTTCTTCTCCTATAGAGGAAGGAAATGTGGACATGCACATGTCATGCACATGAGATGATCCTTGGGGAAATCCACCTTATAGACACTTGGACCTTGGTCTTACAGCTTCCAGAGCTGTGAGAAATAAATACTCCCTGGGTGGGGGCAGACCTGGTGAAATGAACTAGTTAAAATGAATTTATGTATGTAGTCGAGCATGAAAATCATCGTGACTAAGCCCAACCCAAAATCTGTCTTATCTTTCCAGTGGCTGTGTTGACAAGGAGTGAGAGAAGGGTGACCTCCTGGGGTCTAGTGATTCTGTCTGTTTCCTTGCTCTATTTCTTCATAAACCAAATATGGAAGAGGTCATTTAGTATTTTTCTTTCTCCTTCTAATGTATTTCTGGGTTTGATTTTATTTTGTTTTGAGGTCATATCTGGTGATGCTCAGGGGTTACTCCTAGCTCTGTGTTTATAAACCACTCCTGGAAGGTTCAGGAATCATATGGGATACTGGGATCAAACCCTGGTTGGCTATGTGCAAGGCAAATGCCCTATACATTGGCTATTGATCTAGTCCCCCCCCCTTTTTTTGGTTTTTGGGCCACACCCAGTGACGCTCAAGGGTTACTCCTGGCTATGCGCTCAGAAGCAGCTCCTGGCTTGTTGGACCATATGGGAAACCGGGGGATCGAACCACGGTCCGTCCTAGGCACCTTACCTCCAGTGCCACCACCCGGCCCCCTCAGCCCCCTTCTAATGTATTTCTCTTAACCTTTTATCTTTCCATTTTGTTGGTTGTTGTTATTTTGGGAAAGGGAGCATACATGGTTGTACTCAGGTCTCTCCTGGCAGTGCTTCAGGGACCACATGATTTTGGGAATCAAACTAAGTTTGGCTATATGTAATGCAAGCACCTTATCTCCTGTACTATCTCTTCAGACCTGATTTCATCTTACCTTATCAAAGTAGTGATTTGCTTTATATATATACCACAATTTATTTTATTTTTAACAGGAACCACATCTTGTATTGCTCAGTGGCTTGGGGATGTGATCATTCAGCACCAGGGATCAAATTCAAAGCCTCTTACACATGCTAGACATGAACTCTATCACTAGAACAATATCTCTGAACTCTATACCATACTTAGTTATCTACTCTTCTGTTATAAGACCTTGGATAGTTTCCCTAGCTTGAGTAATGTAAATGACATTGCAATGAAAACAGAAATGCTTGAATGAATTACTCCTTTTGTGTTCTTGTCATTGATACCCAGGAGTGGAGTTTGCTGGATCATATGGTACTTTCATTTCCAACTTTGTGGTAAAGCTTTATTTTTGAAAGACTCAGAGGAAAATGTTCTTATTTATTTATTTTTTTTGGTTCACACCCGGCAGTGCTCAGGGGTTACTCCTGGCTCCATGCTCAGAAATTGCTCCTGGCAGGCACGGGGGACTATATGGGGCACCGGGATTCGAACCGATGACCTTTTGCATGAAAGGCAAATGCCTTACCTCCATGCTATCTCCCGGGCCCCAAATGTTCTTATTTTTCATATCTTTATTTAAGCACCATGATTGTACAAACATGATTATAGTTGGGTTTCAGTCATAAAAAGAACACCCTTCCCCCTTAACCAGTGCAATATTCCCACCATCAATACCCCCACCTCCCTCCTCCCCCACCCCTACCTGTAATTCTACATATCTCATTAACATTGTCATGATAGTAGTTAATGTAGTTATTTCTCTAACTATACTCACCACTCTTTGTGGTGAGCTTCATATTATAAGCCAGTCCTTCCAGCTCTCATCTCTATTCTCTGGGCATTATTACAATAATAATGTCTTTTATTTTTCTTAAAACCCATAGATGAGTGAGACTATTCTGTGCGTCACTTAATCCTTCTGACTTATTTCACTCAGTCTAATGGTTTTCATGTCTATCCATGTATAAAAATTTTCGTGACTTTCTCTCTCCTGATGGCTGCATAATATTCCATCGTGTATATGTACCACAATTTCTTTAGTCATTCATCTGTTGAAGAGAATCTTGGTTGTTTCCAGAGTCTGGCTATTGTAAATAGTGCTGCAATAAATATAGGTGTGAGGAAGACAATTTTGTATTGTATTTTTGTGTTCCTAGGGTATATCCCTAGGAGTGGTATAGCTGGATCGTATGGGAGCTCTTCCAGTTTTATGAAGAATCTCTATGTTGTTTTCCATAAAGGATAGATAGAGGGCATAATAACCAGAAGTAATGAGAGTTCCTTTCTCTCCACATCCCCACCAGCACTGATTGTTTTTGTTCTTTGTGATGTGTGCCTATCTCTGTGGCATGAGATGAATAGCTCATTGTTGTTTTGATTTGCATCTTCCTGATGATTAGTGATGTGGAGCATTTTTCTAAGTGCCTTTTGACCATTAGGTCTTTAAGAACAAATTTCTTCTTTGAGAAATGGTTCATTTCTTCTCCCCATTTTTTTTGTGGTTTTTGGGTCACACCCAGCAGTGCTCAGGGGTTACTCCTGGCTCCATGCTCAGAAATTGCTCCTGGCAGGCACGGGGGACCATATGGGGCACCGGGATTCGAACCGATGACCTTTTGCATGAAAGGCAAACGCCTTACCTCCATGCTATCTCCCGGGCCCCCTAAATATTTATTTTTATGTTGAAAAAAAAAAGATCACAAATCCGATTTAGAGGCTTAGGGTAAAAGGTAAACCAAGCACCACAGAGAGGGAGTCAAGGAACTATCATGTTGATTCCTGGCATGGCATGACATGTGGCTGGTTTTCAGCTTTGGAAAAGCTCCACTGATCCAGCACATTGATGACTCAATTTTCTGCAAATACTAACAGGGCACGTATTGTATTTTAATTGCATAATTTACTCCTCTGTGGTAATTCAATTTTTAAAAATTATTTAAATTAAATTAAATACAAAAACAAATAAAAATAAATAAAATAAAAATAAAACAATGATCCTGGTAATAGGATCCAAATAATAGTTGAGGTATATTGAGCCAACCTATGAGACCAGTTTTCCTGAAGGAGTTCAACTCTCCTAAGCCTGCCAAGTTCTGGTGTCCCAGCTAGACTTGAGTACCCCAGAACCCACAGTGAAATTCATTACCCAAAACCCCAACTACATGGGGAGGCTACCCTGGTAAGCTGGCTCTATCCCAGTCCTGCCAGAAGTCACCACAGTTAACAACAAACCTTCAACCCTGATCCCCAACTCTGTAATTTGATCTGCAAACATCTTCTATCTACCTGTTCTATTTTCCTTTAAGAGGAGCTCATGATACCTAGGACAGGTTCCTCAAATCTCTGACTCAGTGTACTTGTGGAGGAGGACAGATGGTGAGTAGAGGGGCCAGAGCAATCTGTCAGTAGGTTGGGCACTAGCCTTGCATGGGGCCAACTGGGGTTCAATTTATGATGCCCTATATGGTTCCCTGAGCAATTCCTGAATTCAGAGTCAAGCGAAACCCTTGAACAAAACCAAGTTTGATCTCACAAAAAATATAATAATAGCAGAAAAAAGCAGAAGGTAGGTAGAAGTGGACATGCAGAATCCTATGAACAATAGTGAAAAGCATATGGTCACAGGGTATTGGGCATGGTGTGGCAAAAGACAAAGAAAGACAGAGTACTGTTCTGGTGATGATGGGAAAAAGGGAAGTCAAATGATGATACACATTTTTTTTTGGTTTTTGGGTCACACCCAGCAGTGCTCAGGGGTTACTCCTGGCTCCATGCTCAGAAATTGCTCCTGGCAGGCATGGGAGACCATATGGGGCACCGGGTTTCGAACCGATGACCTTTTGCATGAAAGGCAAACGTCTTACCTCCATGCTATCTCCTGGGCCCCGATGATACACATTTTGAACAATAATTATATGCCTGATATGGTGCTTTGTAGACTATTTCTTTCTACTATAATTGAAGTTTTTAATTACAAAAATAATATAGAGGTGACATACAAAAACATTATCTCCAATAATTCCACCTATTAGAAAAGGTTAAGTTACTGACTAAAACAAACAAGCCCTTCATGAAAGATATGTAAAGCAAGCCATGAGAAACCACAGAGATGAAAGTGGGCATCTCAGAAGAAGAGAGTGGGCAAGGCTTCTGCCCTGCCAAACTCATGCCTGTGCACCCATCACCCATAATTGCTGCTTTGCCTATAACCCTGCTCCATCATTCCTCTACAGCTCTCTGCAGAGAAACCAATCTGATCAAAACTCCAGGTATGCCAGTATTTGGGCTGATATCATCAGGGCATTTCTGAAGTGAGTGCAGGCATCCTCCTCGCTGCTTTCTCATACTTCCGGAAGACCTGGCAGGTGAAAACATTCCCCACAAAATCCTCAATATCAGTAATATTGCTTGAAATTTCTGGACCATGCAGCCGTGAATGCCATTTTTAGTTAGTACTGTCCTCCCCATAGGAACACACCAATTTAGATGCCAATGTGTAGCTGAAGTCACCTAATGTTCAGAAACACATGAAGTAGTAGAATGGTCACTGAGCAACAAGAGCTTACTAAACCTCTGACAATAATTGAATAATTTCATTGAGTAGATAATAATTTTCACAAATATTTTTCTTGCTGTACTTTTTTTCTTTTCCTTCTTTTTCATGATTTTCTCTTGTTCTACTTCTTTTTTTGTGTTTTGTTTTTTAGGGCCACACCCATTTGATGCTCAGGGGTTACTCCTGGCTAAGTACTCAGAAATTGCCCCTGGCTTGGGGGAACCATATGGGACGCTGGGGGATCGAATCGTGGTCCTTCCTTGGCTAGTGCTTGCAAGGCAGACACCTTACCTCTAGCGCCACCTCACTGGCCCCAATGATTTTCTCTTTTAAATAATTTTAGTATTAATTATCTGGAAACCAATGAACTACAGTCAACTATGTCAACTATATGATCTTTAAAAAAAGTAAACTTAAAACATAAAATATCAAAGAAAAACACAAACAAATAAGTTCTAAACAAACCAACCAAAGAAACATTTTTTCATTTCCAACCATCACAGAACAAAGTAATTTGTATGACTCCTCCCACTAGAAACAATAAAAAGTAATGAGATTAAATCTTTCTCAAAATATTTCTTTTAAAAACTATTTAAGCATGAGGTCAGTGAAGATTTTTGAGCCAATTTTTAGGAAAGATGAAAACCCTGATGGATTGCCTGAGACCCACCCCCACCCCGACTGACCTAGTCGTTGTTGACTGTTAATTTAGTAGTGGAAGCTAAAAGTAGTGAGCAGCACTTTGTACAACCTTGACCTGGACAATCTCAGCACATAGATGGAGGAGTGGAGACAATTTTTGTTCAGATTCTGCTAAGATTCGAGGGTTGATACACCAGAGGACACCAGAGGACCTGATGTGGGACTACAGAGGGTTTCACTTGACATGTGGACTAACCCAGATGCAATGTCAAGACGTAAGTTGCAGGAAGGTGACCCATGGGGCTGCTATTCTCAGAAACCTGGTAGAACAAACACATCCTATCTGGAGGAAGAAACCAGTACTGAAAACTGAAATGATAATTTCCATGCTTTTTAAATATGCAGTGTCTGGCACATGAAAGAATATTAGCCTGGGGTTTGAAGAGCTGAGACAGACTGACCAGAAGTAAATATTAGTACAAACAAGAAAAACAGATCTGAAATGACCCAGAATAAAGATAAGCCAACTTTGTCATATGCCAATAAAATTGCTGCCATAATTTTTCAAAACTAGTCATAACTCCTTTAAAATTTCAGCAAGTGATAGAAAAATATGAAGGTGATACCACAAATTTTAGGGAAAAGGTTTCTAGAATTTAATGAGAAAACCTAATGACTAAGTTTAACAGCAGAAGCATGCCCCTTTATCACTCGATAACTGCTATTTGCTAGGAAAAAATCCTTTTTGACAACTGATGTATTCCAGGCACTATTTGAAACACAGTGGATAAACCCATAACAAAACCAAGCCTCTTCCACCCCCAAACTTACAACATAGCAAATGAAAGATAAATAGGAAATAGCATGATGAAAGTATTTATGATTTTTAAAACTTTACTGGTAGGACTCCAGATGGCACTTTGTCATCTTTGTGGGGTAATGTTTATATTCTCCCCAAATTTATATGTGAAAATCCTAACTCTCAATGAGAGAATACACAGAGCTGAACCTTCAGGATGTGACTAGGTTAGGGTGGGGGTTCCATAAATGGGATTAGTGCCCTGACTAAAGGGACCTCAGGGGCCTTGCTCCATCTTTCTGCTAAGCAAGAAACTAGGAGGGGAGTTGAAAACCTGGGAAAGAACTCTCCCCAGAACTCAATAATACATTATTCCCATTTGACAGTGCATTCAATCTTGTATTAGAATATACTAAAATAATTTTATGGCACTGCAAAACAAAAGAAAGAATAAAGAGAACTGGACAATAGTTAGAAGAAGCTACCCAAAAATAACAGTAGAGATTGAAAGGGGATCAATATCCAGGATGTCTTTTGACAGCTTTGTAAGGAAGTCTCATATATTCGCAGCTGGAATCCCAGGAAAGGGGCCAACAGAGGCTTAACTGTTTAACGATGAACACTTTACAGAAATGATGAAAGACATCAGTTTGAAAATGTAAGATGCTTAACAAATCTCATAGGTCATTAAATTTTGAAAAGGCAATGCAAAGGAAAAACATGGTTTTTAACTGCAGGGAATACAAAAGCTGACTGGGATTCATTTTTCAAATAGCCGAGGTGGTAAGGATAGAAAATCTTGAAAATGACGAGATGCTGATCTCCAACCTTTCTGTGAGAGCTGGGCAAAGGAAAAGGCACCGAGGAAAATGAATGGTTAGAAATGAAAACAACAGGTGCCCCATATGCTTCCCCGTGCCTGCCAGGAGCAATTTCTGAGCATGGAGCCAGGAGTAACCCCTGAGCACTGCCGGGTGTGACCCAAAAAACAAACAAACAAACAAACAAAAAAAAAGAAATGAAAACAACAAATGAAGCGAGTAGAGAGGTGTGTAGCCAGTAAAAACACTGGTGAAGGTGAAATCCAATGAGTTAAGACTAAGAAAAAACTCAGGGACTTTGCCACAATATATCTCATACATAAGGACAAAAGAAAGATTTTAGATCATAGGAAGGAGTGAAAACTGCAAAATGTTCAACATTTCCTTTTTCTTCCAGAGCTAGAACAATCTACAGCATAATCCCAAGTCATTGAAACTTGGTGGCCTCTCTCTGAAATCTTGCTAGAGACCTTACTACTTCAGAGTACCAAGTTTTAAATGTCAAATATGATTAGGTTGGGGGAACACAACTCATGATCCTCCTATATTCTCAACATCTCCTAAAATATTTGTTTAACTCTTGGAATTTTTGTTGCTCTGGGGAAGGCACTTCCAGAGCCAAGTTGGTTAGTATGGTGGACATGTTGGCTGACAAACCATGAGTAATCCATTCTTTCCATGTCCATGCCTTGGCTTAGACCTAACCCATGGTTCTCTTAATATTAGAGTGATGGAAATTTTATTTATCCCACAACCCAGAAGCTATATCCAGTTGCACCATCTACTGTGGAGGTAGATTAAGTCCTGAAAGTGTTACTTCTCAGCCTCCAAATAGACTCTCTTTGACTCTGAAACCTGTGATAACATGTGTATACATAACCTGTTCAACCCTTCCCATAGGTTTTTTTTAATGATGTTTTTATTTATTTAAGGGGTTGGAGAGATAGTACTATGGGTAAGGTATTTGCCTTGAATATAGTCAACTTAGGTTTGATCCCCAGCATCCCATATGATCTCTTGAGCACCACCAGGGGTGATTACCAAGCACCACAGGGGTGACCCAAAAAATAAAAAAAAGTAAACATAAACGCATGTTTATTTAGTGAAATAAACATGCTTTGCAAAGTTATTGATAATTGAGTTTTAGACAAATAATCTTTCCACATAATCCCACCACCACCGTCAATTCCCCCCACCAGTGTTCTCACACTCTGTATCCTCCACCACTTCCCATTCTTGTCACAATTTATAATCACTTTTTCAAAACCTTTTCATCATATGATTTCGCTTCTCAGATCTCTTCCAGACAATTCAGCTGGAAAGAGACCACAGCCAAAGTAGTCAATATCATTTTGGTTTACTTTTGTTTTAGGGGCCACAGTCAGTTGTGCTTAGGGCTTATTCATTGCTCAGTACTTGTGCATTTCTCTTGGTGATGCTCAGGAGACCAAATGTGATGCCAGACATTGAAACGGAGTCAACCATATGCAAGTCAAGCATTGTAAACCCCTATATTATCTTTATGGCCCCCTAAAGATTTTTGTTTTATTTTCTTTTGGGGGCACGTCTACCTGTGCCCAGAGATTACTCCTGGTTTTGTGCTTAGAGGTCACTCCTGTTAATACTTAGGGGGTCAGATTGGTGCTGGAATTATAACTAGAGTTGTATGCATACAAAGCAAGTACCCTTTTTTGTTTGTTTTGTTTTGCTTTGTTTTTTGTTTGTTTTGCCTTTTTTAGGCCAAACCTAGTGATGCTCAGGGGTTATACCTGGCTATGCACTCAGAAATCACTCCTGACTGTATGGGACGCTGGAGGATCGAACTGTGGTCTGTCCTAGGATAGCTCCAGCAAGGCGCCTTACAGTTCTGTGCCATTGCTCCAGCCCCACACAACAAGTATCTTAACCCCTGCACTATTCTCTCCAGCTCCAGTCAATATTCTCAACAAAAAAGAACCTTAAAACTGACTGCAAAAAGAACTCATGTTCAGAGAGAGAGGTACAGTCATAAAATAATCACATTCATCTGGGGGATATTAAAAATAGTATGAAAATAATACCCAAATAGAATACAAATGGGAGGAGTACAGTTAAGAAAAAGAAAGGAGCACTGTGACAATGATAGCTGGAAATTATCACTCTGGGCAAGAACTGGGTAATGAAAGGAGGTAAATTGACATACATGATGGCATTTCAGTATCAGTATTGCAAATGATGGTGCCTAAAAGGGAAAGGGGGACAATCTAGATAGATAGAGAGATAGAGAGAAAAGAAAAGAAAAATACTTCCATAAAAGCAGATCAGGGGTAAACTGGGGCATTGGTGGTGGGAAGTGTGAATTGGGGAAGGTATGCGTGTTAGAACATTGTATGACTGAAACTTAACCATCAGCAACTTTGTAATTGTGCATCTCACAGTGATTCAATTAAAAAAATGAAAAACTCATGTCTCCACAGCTCTACTTTGATGGGTATCAAAAGGATACACTTACTTAAAGACACAAGTAAGAAGCAAAATTCGGTATGTGGTACCAACCATCCACTAAGTACCCACATAGATAATGAAGACTAGATACGGGCATGTGAGGTACTCTTTGGGAAGGGGAGGTTATTTCTTACCCCCACAGAAATGCCATGAATGACTGTCACCAAGAGTGAAATGCTCTTAGGTCACTTTATTTCAAGGAACTTGACATAAAATAAAGGCTGACATTCACAGGGAGCTCATATCACAATTAACTTCAGATCTGGAATCATGAGGTTCAGTCCTGCAGATGCCTAGGACGTTGGGATGGCAACACTGCGCCTGAGGAGCACATCCTGCCCATAGGAAGGCACATATTGTGTACAGACAGGAGGATAAGAGAGCAAAAAACCAAGATA
>PVKC010045808.1:0-11355 GCA_004027635.1 Crocidura indochinensis | reverse complement strand
TCTCACACTGCTAGGTCTCATGAGCACTGCCTGGAGTAACCCATAAGGAAAAAACTAGAAGTAACTCCAGAGCATTGTCAGGTAAGGGCAATCCTCCAAAGAACGCATAAAACCAAGAGTCATGAATTTTATCATTGTCTGGGCAAGAAATGTAAAAACTATTATTAATAGCATAGATCAATTACTGCCATTTTATTGTCACAGCAAATATACTATACATTTACATATTATACTTTAATATATGGTAAATATTTATGGATGCAAATTTTAAAAGGTATTCAATATGTATAAGCATAATTCTGTTATATATAATTTTGTCTCAGCAAATATATTATGACGTTGAAGATTTTGCTAATATTTTCCTAACGAAATAATAGCTTAGATTACTTAAACAGTTAATGTTTAATGGACTTTCAAACCTTAAATTCTAGAAGTCCATGAATAATTCAAATCATAAATAGTATAAAATACATTTTTTACTGGTAATAAATTACTGGTAATTGTAAAGTTACTTTGTTTTAAATCTGTTTTTCTTATCATTTAAAATTTCAAATATTTTTATTGCTTTAGAAATTCATTTTGTAGATACAAATATTTTTCAATAATATGCTAAAATAGCTTATGATAAATGTATGAAATATTGCTTGTACTTTCTACAAATGAATGTGGTTAATTACCTTCAATATTAAATTAATGCAGATTTTCAACTGATGCAAGTCAAAAAACAAGCCATGAGCTAAAAGCAAAAGCTATTTGCAAAATTCAAATTTTTGTATTGTATTAATGAATAAGAATAAACTAAATGATTCTGTGGAGATATTCATTTTGATATACATCTTTTGTTTTTATTATCTATTTTTGTAAGATTACCAAGTCTCTAAAACTACTGTCACATTAAATAATGATTAAATATATACTTTGTATACATTAAAATATTTATAACTCTTTGATAGAAACATATATATGTATATCTGTATATATATACATATATATTTTGGGGGCAGGGGTTCTCAAGTGGAACTCAAGAATGCCAGGGCCCCTCCCAACAATTCTCCACCAATTGGGCTAATGGCTCAGTTTAAGAGTTTAAAGGATGTGATGTTGCTCAGGTCTACTTGAACAATATATAGTTATGCTAGAAGAGATCCCATCCTACGTCCTGCAATGTTCAATGGTTGGTGTGGTGTAGAGATAGAACAGGTCCCAGCTGCCTGCAAAATAAACTCCTTAATACCTATACTATTTCTAAAGATAGTAATGAAATACAAAATTTGAAAATTAAACAATAAATTTGCCTTAAATAGCAAGATCTCATGAATACAAATAAAATTCTATACACATAAGATAAAGTTATATGTGTAGGGACATACTAATATAAACACATGTGCCCATAAATATGTAAGAATGCACTATATCTCTTAAATAAGTTTTACCATATGTATTTATATATATACTTACATATATACACACAAGCAATTATACATTTTATATAAAAGCTTGAAAGATAGACTGATATGAATAAGATATGCATATTTATATTTGTTTTCATGTCAATATGAGCAGATATATGCATTTGTATGTATGCCGATATATTAGCATACATATACCCACATAATATTTATGAATTTCAGTACATACCACATAAAATTGACTTTTCAATGTAAAAGTGAACACATTTTCCTTCATTTTGCTCCAGTTACATTGAATTACATCATTTACTTATTTATTTTTTTTAATAATTCTTGAGAATAAAATCTCCATGCATTAGAGTATTTTGTGATTTATAATTAAAGTCTCATAATAACTTTAAATAATATTTTCTATTTGGTAATACCTTTTTTAATTTGCAATTTACTTATTTGACAAATGGTCATCAAGGTTATTTAAGAAAAGTAAAATAGGTCCTGAGTGGTAGCACAGCAGAGGGCATTTGCCTTGCAAGTGGCTGACCCAGGACAAATGTGGGTTCAATCACTAGCATCTCTTAAGGTCCTCAAAGCCAGGAATGATTTCTGGGCACAGACTCAGGAGTAACCCTTGAGTGCCACTGGGTGTGGTCAAAAAAAGAAAAAGAAAAAGATAACAAAATAGAGAAGTAAAATATAGACAATCTTCAGGTAAGTGAGCACTATTAATTATTGGCATCCAGAAATTGGATCAATGTGAAATGAAAATTTCTTCCAAAAATCAGGATAGATTGGGTGGTATAAATAGTGTTTTTAATTTTTATGTGTACATAATTGTATGCTCTATTTTAATGTTGAATTAAATTACTTAAAAATAATGTTTCTGAGTCCTTAATAAAAAATAGAATTGAGCTGCCATATGACACAGCAAGTCCACTTTTATGCATCTATCACAAAGATCTACAAATATTAATTCAAAAGAACGTTTTGCACACCATTATCCATTGTTAATAGTTAAGATATGGAAGCATACTAGGTGTCCAACAACAGAAAACTGTATTATAAAGAAGTGGTATATATACACAATGGAATATTGTGCAGCTGCAAGGAATGATGAAATAATACAATTTGCTCCAACCTGGTTGAAACTGGGAAATATTTATCTAATATGAAGAAACCATGTTAGATAGACAAAAAAAAGATGACCTCACTTATCTGTGGTATATTGAATAATCAGATGAGAAAAAGTAATGTAGTAAGAGGGTTAGATCACCCTTAACCCTAAAGCTTAGTGAGTAGGACAGAGAAGAAATCAAATCATGAAGGAATATGAAAAATGGAAATAATGTGGAATTAGGGGCGTGGGCTTCAATTATACTGATGATGTGGGACCATGATATAGCTATATTTTCAAAGTCAGTGAGTTTTTCACGTTCTCTTGAGTTGTCTGTCCATGATTTCTTTTATTTTTTTGAACAGTGTCAATATTTCCTCTCTAAAGTTCTTATCAGAGAAGTTATATTACTGGCAAGATATCGGTTGTATATTCAGACTATCATCTTCACTCACATAGCATGGTGGAATTCTGTGTTGTGTTCTCACTGTGTCCTTTGTAATCTGGAGGTGTTTATTATGTGCTTTGGGTTGGCTCAGTGACTAGAAGAAATACATGGCTACAGAGTAAACAGGGGCATCCAATCTCTTCTCAGAGTATCTCGGCTCTTCTAGTATAAAAATGGAGCATCTCAGGTCACTAAGAGGGTCTCTGTCACTTTGTTTGCTTCAGTTTCTTGGTGTAATGTGGCAAGGCAAAGTTCACTCGGGGTGTCTGGAAGACTTCTCGCTCCCAGCTGCTCTTCCACTCAGGATACACTGATCTGGATGTAAAAATCATCCATCTGAGGTGTAAAGAGGACCTTGCTACAACTCTATCTTTCTCCCTTACTTTCTTCTGACTATGCTTGTATACATATTTCATAATAATAAAAGTTTTATGGAATGATAGCATTATGAAATTAAATTTGTTATAAAATGTAATATCAAAACAAATTTTATATATGCCCAACAACTGTATTTAAGTATTTGAGAAGCATAAAGTATTTTTTTTTGTTTTCTATACAGTACTGGTAATGTTTTGAGATGACTCTTAGCTCAACGATCATTCTTGAACTAATTTTCTTAGAAAAAAATGATATAGGTCTATGGTAGAAATTGAAAATAATAAGTGAAAATTAAAAAAATTATTTGGTATAAGGATTAAAGTCATAGCACTCTCTGTGCTTGCAATGTTTGCAATGTCTTCAGCCAACCTGGTTTTGGTTGGTCTCCTAAACAAAGGTAGGTGTGGCCCAAATACTAACTAACTAAGATATGATTATCTGATATAATAGTGTAGAAATTATAGAGGCAGCCTTCCATCCATCAGCCTACTACTGGGTTCCAGTGCCATCACTGATCACCTACCCTTTGGGGTCAGCTAGGTTTGTGTCTGGGAGACAATAGGGATCCTCATATCTTAACACCTTCCATCAAATGAAATTATGGCTGTCTTCTTGGGTCTTTACTCACTCTCCTCAATCCCAGCTTCATTACCTATCACTTGCTCCTGGGAACAGTCAGCTCTGTGTCTGGGCAGGAACAAGAAATTCCTGTTCTAATCTCCACCAAGTGCTAATGGGACCTCTTTTGTAGTCTTCCCTCAGCCTCCTTCTGGATTCCAGTGCTATTACTAAACCCCTCCTCTCCTTTCTATCAGCCCTCTTTTTCCCAAACCACTCTGATCATAGTGTGTCCCCATGAAGTCATTTCCATTTATATCAATATATACCTAGAGTCACATTCCATACAAACAATTCAATAGATCACTTTCTTAAATACCTGATACTCCATCATTCCAAATCTCTAACTGCACAGATCAATGGGGAAGTTAAGGAAGACACCTACTGTGGGGGATATGGAGAGAAAGCCTGGCTAATCTCCCAGTTCACACAAATGCCCTAACCTTATAAATGAGAACCTAAAATCAATACTTAATGGCTTAGCAATGGAAATCAAGAAGTGACTATCAAGCGAATTTTATTTTATTTATTTATTTATTTATTTTGGTTTTTGGGCTTCACCCGGTGACATTCAGGGGTTACTCCTGGCTATTCTCTCAGAAGTCGCTCCTGGCAGGCATGGGGGACCACATGGGGAACCGGGGGATTGAACCGAGGGTCCATCCTAGGTTAGCGCAGGCACCTTATCTCCAGCGCCACCACCCGGCCCCTATCCTGTGAATTTTAGAAATCTTTGATGAACAATTCTTCTAATTCAAAGAAGAACACTTTCAGAAGATGAGAGAATCCATATAAATGGAGATGAAGGAGCTAAAAAAACATGTTGGTAAGCCATAATAGTAAAATTACACAGGAGTATCACATAGTTTAGACTCGAAGACAAATTACAAGTCAGAAGTGATAAAGAAATCAAATAAGAAAGAAACTCTGGAAGAAAATGTAAGGTACTTAATGAACAAAGACAAGAGAAATAGTCTTCGAATTATAGGAATTCCAGAACAGAAAGAAAACAAAAAGGGGGGGGGGAGTAATGAGGGAGATAATAGCAGAGAACTTCCTCGCCCTTGAAAAAGAGGTTTCTCTACAAATCCAAGAGGCAAAAAAGAGTACCAAACAAAATAGACTCTAATAGAACAACACCAAGACAGTTAGTTATCCAAATGGCAAAAACAAAGAGAGAGAGATCAACTCTTTAAAACAGTAAGGGAGGAAAAAACCCTCAAGTATAAAGGACAATACATAAGAATTAAACTAAGTCTTCTATTTGAAACAATCCAGGCAAGAAAAGTGTGGAAAGGCATATTCAAACTACTGAATAAAAGAAACTTTGAACATAGATTCCACTACCCAACCAAACTCTCATTATATGGGAGGTGACAAGGAGTCCTAACACTAAGGAATCTTCTGTGGTCCCTTGAAATGAGGATGCAGAGAGTCAACTTGGTAGAAGACATAGAGTCGAGTTGAATTCAAAGCAAACGATGGAATTCTTAATTTCTTGGTAAGTAATAATTTTCAGACAAAACTAATTTACCAAAAAGGCACAGTGGCAAATTGTTCAAATTCTGACAAGTCAGTTTTGTTTTTAGGTTGCTCTTGTTATCTGAGGTCCCTCAGCTAGGAAGGTCAGTTTCCCAATAACTAATATTGCTTTGGTCTTATACTAGTTTATGCATTTTGAATTGGGGCTAGAAATGCTAACTTTTGATATGACAGTATGTGGCTAACAGCAAAGCTACATTTGAGACTGAGTAATTTTTCTGTAAGACTACTTGAATCTAAGCAAATGTTCCTCATATGGTGTATTTATACATCTGAGTAATTTTAAGAGAATTTCTAAGAAAAGTGAGTAATAATTATCCTGTACAACTAGATAAAGTATATTTGAATCCATGCAAATGTAAATATGTATAATATTTAGAATGCCAGCTGAAGGTATGCCTTGATTTTATGCTACATTCCCTTTTTCTGAATGCCTCATGGACAGGCAACAAAGGTTTTACAGGGTCCTTATGCCCGTTAGTACAGATTACTTTCCAAGCATCTCTTCTTTTTTTTAATATATAAAATATTTAAGCACCAGGATTACAAGCATGATTGCAATCATGCCCGGGAGATAGCATGGAGGTAAGGCGTTTGCCTTTCATGCAAAAGGTCATCAGTTCAAATCCTGGTGCCCCATATGGTCCCCCGTGCCTGCCAGTAGCAATTTCTGAGCATGGAGCCAGGAGTAACCCCTGAGCGCTGCCGGGTGTGACCCAAAAGCAAAAACAAAAACAAAAAAACAAACAAACAAACAAAAAAACACCCCCTTCACCACTGCAATATTCCCACTACCAATTCCCCCTCCTCCTTCTCACTGCTTGCTTGTATTTGAGACAGGCATTCTACTTCTCTCACTCATTATTATTGTCATGATAGTTGATAGTATAAGTATTCCCCAACTGCAACACTACTCTTTGTAGTAAGCTTCATATTGTGAGCCCTTTCTTCTGGCCTCATCCCTATTGTTTCTGGTTGTGAGCTTGTCCTTCTGGCCCTCCTCATCTCTATTGTCTCTGAGTATTATTACAATAATGTCCTAAATTTTTCTTCAAATCTCTAGATGAATGAATATACTGTGTCAATCTCTTTCCCTCTGACTTATTTTACTCAGCATAATAGATTAAATATACATCCACATATAGGAAAAAATTTTTACTTTATCTCTCCTGATTCTAAGTATCTTTTCTTACCAGTGCTCCTTTTCATGTGACCTTTCTGCAAGTACAGACAACTTTGAAAATTTCCCGAGAG
Organism: Crocidura indochinensis; assembly: GCA_004027635.1. Classification (NCBI taxonomy): domain Eukaryota; kingdom Metazoa; phylum Chordata; class Mammalia; order Eulipotyphla; family Soricidae; genus Crocidura; species Crocidura indochinensis. Next base: position 4,595 of record PVKC010045808.1, on the reverse strand, counting down.
AGCTTTTGGAAAACCCTATCACAGGGAGTTAAGGCCTTTTCAAAATTGCTGCTTTCCTAAGTCTCAGGGCCTGTTAATATGGGTGATGATGTAGCATTTTCCTTTCCTTTTTAAATAAATGGTGACTAATTCCACATGTACATCTTTGTATATTTGAAATTTGAGGTTCTGTACTTCATTTTCTTTTTATATAGATCTTTATTTAAGCACCATAATTACAAGCATGTTTATAATTGGGTTTCAGTCATAAACAGAATATCCTCCTTCACCAGTGCAACATTCCCACAATCAATGACCCTCCTCCTATCCCACCCCTCTAAGTATTCGTGACAGGCATTCTACTTATCTCATACTTAACATTGTCATGCTAGCTGTTAGTGTAGTTATTTCCCTAACAGTGTTCACCACTCTTTGTGGTGAGCTTCAAATTGTGAGCCGGTCCTTCTGGCCATTCTGGTGCTTAAATCTATTGGCTCTGGGTGTTATTATAGTAATGTCTTTAATTTTTCTTAAAACCCATAGATAAGTGAGACTATTCTGTGTCTATCTCTCTCCCTCTGATGTATTTTACTCAACATAATAGAGTCCATGTACATCACATATAGGGAAATGTCATGACTTCCTCTCTCCTGACAGCTGCATAATATTTTAATTTGTTTATATACAAGAGTTTCTTTAGCCATTCCTCTGTTGAAGGGCATCATGTTTGTTTCCAGAGTCTGGCTATTATAAATAGAACTGCAATGAATATAGGTGTGAGAAAGGGATTTTTGAATTATATTTTTGTGTTCCTAGGGTATATCTATAGCAATGGAATAGCTGGGTCAGACATAAATGCTGCCAAAAAGAAAATTACTGACCAATATCCTTGATGAACACAGATGCAAAATTCCTCAACAAAATTCTAGCAAATAGAATTCAATGCATTATCAAGAAGGTCATTCACCATGACCAAAAATGTAAGGTTGGTTTAACATTGACAAATCAACCAACATAGTATACCATATCAACAAAAATCACATGATCATATCAATAGATGCAGAGAAAGCATTTGATAAGGTCCAACACCCATTCTTGATAAAAATCTTCATCAAGATAGAAATGAAAGAAACTTTGCAAAATATAGTCAAGGTTATCTACAACAAGCCAATGTCCAGTATTATTATCAATGTAGATCATCTAAAAGACTTTCCTCTAAATTCTGGTACAAGACAAGGCTGTCCTCTCTCACCACTCCTATTCAACATAGTACTGAAAGTACTTTCCCTAGCAATTAGGCATGAAAAAGATATCAAGGACATCCTGATACGTAAGGAAGAAGTCAAACTCTCACTGTTTGCAGATGGCATGATCATATATTTGGAAAATTCTAAGACTGCAAAAATCTTCTAGACACAATAGGTTCATATAGCAAGGTTGTAGGCTACAAAATTAGCACGCAAAAGTCAATGGCCTTCTTGTACCCTAAAAATGATAGAAAAGAAATGGACATTAAAAAATTCCATTCACATTAGTGCCTCACAAACTCAAATAACTTAGGGTCAACTTGACTAAAGAGGAGACGGACCTATACAAAGAAAAATACAAAAGCTAGTTTCAAAAAATAAGAGAGGGCACAAGGAAATAGAAACACATAGTCTGCTCATGGATTGGCAAAATTAATATAATTAAAATCTCCACCAAAGTATTGTACAAATTTAATGCAATTTCTGTAAAAATATCCATTGTCATTTTTCAAAGAAGTGGATCAAACATTTCTACAATTCATTTGGAATAATAAACACCCACAAATAGCTAAATCAATTCTTGGGAAAAGGAATATGGGAGGTATTACTTTCCCCAATTTTAAATGGTATTACAAAGCAATAGTTATCAAAACAGAGTAGTATTGGAATAAATACAGATCCTCAGATCAACGGAATAGTCTTGAGTATTCAGAGAATGTTCCCCAGAAATACAATCAACTAATCTTTCACATAGTGGCAAGAAATCCAAAATGGAGCAAGAAAAGCTACTTCAACAAGTGGTGAAGACACAACTGATTAGCAACTGACAAAAAAAGTGAACTCAGATCCCATGTATGAAGGTCAAATCCAAGTGGATTAAAGACCTTAATATCAAGTCTGAAATCATAATTATATAGAACAATACATAGGTAAAACACTATATGACATTGAGACTAAAGGCATCTTCAAGGAATAAACAGCACTTCCAAACAAGTGGAAGCAGAGATAAACAGATGGGACTATATTCAGTTGGGAATCTTCTGCTCCTCAAAGGAAACAGTGCCTAAGATACAAAAGCCACCCACAGAATGGGAGAAACTATTCACTCAATACGCATCAGACAAGGGGCTAATATCTAAAATGTACAAGGCAAGAACAGAACTTAATAAGAAAAAAGCATATAACCCCATCAAAAAATGGGGAGAAGAAATGAACAGTCACTTCCTCAAAGAAGAAATAAAAATGGCCAAAAAACGCATGAAAATGTTCTTCACATCACTAATATCAGGGAAATGCAAATCAAAACTACAATGAGGTACCATTTCACAACACAGACTGGCACACATCACAAAGAACAGGAGCAATCAGTGCTGGAAGGGTTGTGGAAAGAAAGGAACTTTTATTCATTGCTGTTGATAATGCAGTCTAGTCCAACCTTTATGGAAAACAATATGGAGATTCCTAAAAAAATTGAAAATTGAACTCCCATATGATCCAGCTATTCATTTCCTTTTTTGAAATGGATTTTTTAATCCCTTAAATTGGGGCTGTGCCTTTTTTCATAGAATCTTGGGGTATGGATTATTTTATTTTACCACATATTTTTGCATATTTCTATAAAACTAAGAAAAAAGGATAAAAGAAAAACCATGGTGGTTGTCAGCTACATTTCTCTTCTTGGCAGTTCATTTAGAAGCTTCAAAATTGAAAGACAGTATAGGGAAGAACTGAAACAGTGTTTAAGGAACAAACATTAACTTTGTAACTTATTATCAAACCTATGACTAGCCTAAGAAAGTGAACTATTCTAATCCTTTCGGATAAAGGGGTAATTAATTATTTCTAGCTGCTTCCTGCTGATAGGGCACAGTTTTGGGTTTTTCAGAACTTTACATTTTCTATTTCTATTTAAGGAGCAAATATTCTCTATTTAAGATTTTTCATTGTCTGTTTTTCTGTTTCTAAATTGTTTTCTCATTTTCTCTTTGTTGCTGTGTCTAAATCTCTTTTCTCTATATAATTAATATATGTTCTCTATATAATAAATCTATTTTTCTTTTTGTAAATTTCTCTATTTTTAATCATTTTTCTTTCTTACATTCATTTATCTATTCTTCATTCCTTTAATTTCTCTCTCTTTTTTAACAATCATCTTGTTACTTCCTTTTTTTAAATCTTTGTAGAAACCAGGGTTTATTTGACCTGTATAAGGGTACCATTTTGTAGAATTTTGTATAAATTTGTAGAATCCCTTGCTGAAGTTACTGAAGAAAGCTGCAGGTTTGCCTGCTGCTCATCTGCTGCATAGAAATCATATAAAAATGCTTGCACTATCTTCAAATTTGAATTTAAATTTTAGAATGACTATAATGTTTAATTATGGATTAGACTTAATAAGAGAATATAAATAGCAATAGCAGAATTAACTTTAGAATTCATAGTCAATTTTCTACAACAATTCATTAAGCCAATGATTATTAACTGAACTTGCTATAGGCATTATTTTAAAGAAAAGAGAGGCAGAAAAGTTCATGCTATTTTGAGCTATTATCTAATAATTAGAAAATACATAAAAGACTTTGGAAAATCTCAAGTATTTTCTTGTTTACAAGAATATTTTACATATCTTCATTAGAAATCAATTGGAGTTATAAATTATTATATCTCTTCAGAATAAAATTCGGTGTAACATTTGTATTTTGGTACTTTTCATATTTTAAACTTTTGCACCCTGAAAATACAAACCCAGATTGATGATTCACCTTAACTCTTGTATTATCTCTTCAATTTTATTTTAAATTGCTTTATTAGAGAGATGATAAGATAGGGCCTTTGACTTAAAACACCACCGACTAAGGTTTGATTCCTGATGACACATATAGTCCCCTAAGCACCTCCGGGAGTGATTCCCGAGCACAGAACCTGAAATAAGTTCTGAGCAGTGCTAAATGTGACACCGATTGAGCTTGGCAAAAAAAAAAAATGTAAAATGTATTTTTCTTACAATGTATCATCCAAAAATCATAAGTATTTGTGGGAGACTGCTTGAACCTAAGACAAAATGGAGTCTCTTCGCCTTTAGTCTTGTGCTGAGTGGAACCTGAGGCACAGATGCCCTTGTGTCAAAGGAAATAGCTAACCACCAAAAGTTAAAATTATCTAGGGCAGTCAGCCACACAACCTGGAGGAACTTGCTTAAATAAAAGAGTTTTGTTAAAGGTTCCTTATAGAATTCATAAATGAAAGATTGATGTCTGATCTTTTATTTTCCAAATATTGTACTTTTTTTTTTTTTGGCCACACCCGGTGACGCTCAGGCGTTACTCCTGGCTATTCGCTCAGAAGTCGCTCCTGGCAGGCACTTTTAGC
>PVKC010045807.1:0-11459 GCA_004027635.1 Crocidura indochinensis | reverse complement strand
TTCAACACTCCACAAAGGAAAACAATGTCCATTAGCACTCTCATTTATAATAGATAAATATTTCATACTTTTAAAAAAAGGAAATACTGAGGCACACAATAGCATGGTTGAAATTTAAAATACTCATATAAAGTAAAAGAAGTCAGAAAATAGTGAATATTTGTGTATGATTTGTTCCACAAATTAATTTAAAATTAAACTGTCCTCTGGTGAGAGAAAGCAAATCATGGATGTTTGGAGATGGAGCTGTTGAGAGATGAACAGAAGATACAAAAGGCATGAATCAAATTCTGACAATTTCTTCCCTACACAAAACAAAATCAAAGCAAGTAATCTTAAAAACAGAATCATAAACATAATAGAAAATACTCAAAAGAGAATTGACAGGAAAGAAAAGAAATGGAACCAGAGATAATGCAAGGGTTAAGGCACTTACCTTGACTGTAGTTGAATCCAGTTTGATCCTCAGCACTATGAAGTCCCTAGGACATTATTAGTTCCCCAAGTATTGTCTAGGTATCCTAACAAAAACTTGGGAGAAGTCTCATCCCTACAAAATAATTATTGAACAAAACATTTGGAAATGTCAAGTAACCTATGAGGAGAATCTGGAGGCTTAATCATTTTAAACTGCAAATCAAAGTATTTTGGTTAATAAACAGCTAGCAAGGAATAAGTCATTTCTAATGAAAATTGTGTTTATACAAAGAAGAGAAAACTCTAATAGAAATTGAACTGGCTTGCGGGACCATATGGAACTTCAAGAGACCAAACCAAGGTCTGTTCTAGGTTAGCAAGACAAACACCCTACCGCTTGTGCCACCTCTCCAGACCCTGGTTTGTATATATTGAATCATCTTTGCATTAGTACAACACTTCATTTTAATTTGATTCACTAGAATTTTGTCAATGATTCTTGTTTTTATGTTCATAAAGATATTGGCCTGAAATTTATTTTTTATTGTTTCTGCCTGATGTCACCAAAGGAATATGAAATTTGTAGTAGCTATAGAGAAGAAATCTTTTTCTTTACTTCCACTTCTTGGAAGAAAGAGTTTTAGAGATACAAGTGACAGTTCTTCACTTAAAGGTTGGAAAAACTCACTAGTAAACTCATAGTACTCTGGGCTTTTTTTTTTACTCACCAGTGATTTAAAATACTATTAATGATAAGGTTTAATGCATAAGACATTCCAATATTGTAACCTCCATCTGAAAGCCTCCTTTTATTATTGTCTCAGTGTCCCATCCAATCAATGTCCTCTCACCATGTCCATGGTAAGCTCAGTGCTATAGACCAGTTGCCAGTTCTGTTTTCTTTATACATCTGTTGTTCCTTAAGATGCTTAGTTTCCTAGAGAGATCATTTTGTATACATACCTATCTGTTTGGCTTAGGTTGATATACACTAATTTTACATGTCCTAAAAAGCATTGCTTTATCATTTCATATATATATGTATATATGAGTTATTTTATCAAGTCATCTGTTCTTGTTCTTGAACACTTGGATATTCTTCCCAGATTATGCTCTTTGCTAGTAACTCTGCAATGAACAAAGAGGCACAAGTGTCTTTCACTGTAGTGTGTTTAGGCCCTTGGGTTACATGCCAAAAAGTGGAATAACTTGCATATATGGAAGATCAAGCCTTAGTTTTTTAAATATTCATTTTGTTTTCCAAATAGACAGGGTCAGTGAACATCCCACCCCAAAAGTATAAGGATTCCATTTCCCCCAAGTCTTACTTTCGTGCATTAATATATTTTTTGCTGTTTTAATTCGCATTCCCTTAATGATCAGTGATTCAGGTCATATTTTTTCATATACTTATTGTCCTCATGTATGATTATTTTAACAAAGAGTTTGTTGATCCATTATTCCCAGTGATAGTGGGGCTGTTTGATTTTGAATGCTAAGTTTTTCAAGTGATATGTATATTTTGGGTATTAACACTTTGTTATATGAATAGTGGAAAAAGTTTTCTCCAATATGTGGGGTAAGCTTATATTCCACTAATTAGCTCTACTAATTTGATATGATCCTTTTTATTTTATTAAAATAAATAATTAAAAATAAATTTAAATTTTTATTTTTTATTTTATTATTATTTTATTTTTTGATCCTTTTGGACAGTTGCATTGAGTCAAAAGAGTTGTGTCAGATTCGATTCATAAAAGGTTCTACCTATGTTTCCCTCATGATAAGGTATGGGTAAGATATGGTATTGATATATTTAAACCATTTAGTGGACATTTGAGTAAGTTATTAGAGAGGGGCCTTATTTCATTTTTCATACATGTGGCTGACATTTTTCTCAGAAATATTTATTAAACAGGCTTTCCTTGCTCCTTTTCACAATCCTACCTCCCAACCCCTTTTTGTTCAGCAGTGCTCACGGGTTACTCCTGTCTCTATGCTCAGAAATTGCTCCTGGCAGGCTGGGAGTCCAAATGGTATACAGGGATTCAAACCACCGGGATCCAAATCACCGTCCTTCTGCAGCCAAGGCAAAAGCCCTACTTCCATGCTATCTCTCCGGCCCTCTCTACTTTCCTTTTTAAACAATATTTGAGATTATCTGACCATATAACTCAGGATCCTCATGAATTTAAGTTTTGTTTGTTTCTTTTGCGACCAAAACTCGAGATTCTCAAGTATTATTCCCGGCTCTATACACAGGTATTATTCCTGGCATCGGTTGGGGATCATCCTTTTCTGTATTCTTTATGGCATTAGGTCCTATGAAGTTCTATCAGTGCTTTATGTCTTTAATAGTGATCCTTTTTGTCAAATGAATTGACAGAAAGTATTTTCATCCAGTCTGTGGAATAATTCTGTATTCTGGGCTTCATTTTCTTTGAGGTGAAGGAGCTTTTTCTTTTGATGTAATCCAATTTATCTTTTCTTCTACTCGATTTGTCTGTGGCTTTTCATCCTTAAAGAAGCCTCTAACTTTAATGTTATAGAGATCCACCAATATTTTCCTCTAAGCACCTTATGGATCTAAAGTATGAATCAAGGTCTTTAATAAATTTTGTCTTTGTGCACAGCATTAGAAAGAAGTCCAGTTCTCTCTCTCTCTCTCACACAAACACAAACACACACACAAACACACACACACAAGCAGCTGACTTGTCCCAATACAACTTATTGAAAGAGACTTTCCTTTTCCTTGCTACACTTAATTTTTTTCTTCTTTATTTACTTTTTACTGTTCATTTATTTGAGCGTTGTTCTCTGAAATTTTTTTCTTGGTTTTTGGGTCACTCCCAGTGATGCTCAGGAGTTACTCCTGGCTATGCCCTCAGAAGTCGCTCCTGACTTGTGGGACCAGATGGGACACCAGGGTATCAAACCACGGTTATTCCTAGTCTACTGGTCTAATGCTGGCAAGGCAGCGTTACTCTAGCGCCACTGAGTCAGCCCCTGTCTCTGAATTTTTAACACAATTCCATTAGTCGGAAGTTCTGTCATAGTTCTAGCACCACGCTATTTTATTTGCTACCTCTGTGTAGTAGAACTCGAAGTCAGAAAAGGGGATGCCTCCCATATTTTATCCAAGAAGTGCTTTAATTATCTTGACTGGTTAATTTTTTCATTTAAATTTCAAAACTGTATCATCTATTTTTTAATGTTATGGGTATATTTATAGGGACTGTATTAAATTTGTAATACACTTAGGGATGTTGGATATGTTAATGTTAATCCTCCTCATCCATTAGCAGGTCATGTATTTCCATTTCTTCATGGTTTCTTTTATTTCTTGAAGTAGAGTTTTGCAGTTTTCTTTGTATAGGATTTTCATGGATTCAAAGGTACTTGATATTTTTAGGCACAATTGTGAATACTATCACTTTTTAAATATCTCTTCATTACATATATGAAAGCATGGGCTCTTCTCTCTATTCATTGTACAAATAGACTGTTTCTAAGTTATTTATTGTAGTTTTTAAGTTATAGTACATGTCATCTGAAAATAGTGAGAAATTGAATTCTTCCTTTCCTATCTGAATTAAAGTATTTGTCTTGACTATTTGCAATATAAGTTCTTTTAGTACTAAATTATGTAGAATTGGTGAGAATGGAGAGGGTTTTTTGTTGTTCTCATCCTTTGTTTTTTTTCTGGAGTTTTTATACAGCTCATTATGGTGATCACTAATTCTGCTCTCAGCACCTATCCTTACTCAGCTACTCAGGCCTTCGAGTTACCCTTTTTCTTTCCTTCTTTCTTTCCTTCTTTCTTTCTTTCCTTCTTTCCTTCCATCCATCCTTCCTTCCTTCCTTCCTTCTTTCTTTCTTTCTTTCGTTCTTTCCTCCTTTCTTTTTCTCTCCCTTTCCTTCTCTCCTTCCTTCTTTCCTTTTTTTAATTTTTATTTTTAATTATGAGAACAAAGATGCAAAGAAAGAGGATAAGGTAAAGTTACAGTGGAAAGACAATCACCCATAACATAATTCTCCGAAGAATTCCCCTTGCTGATATCTTAACTTTGAACATTCGGCAAAAGAGCATTAAAATAAATAAAACAGAATCCATGTACAATTACTTTGTCAAGTCCCCAGATTATAATATTATATAATTATATACATTATGATATTTCTTAACAGCACACAAGACAATCTAAAGCCATAAAACTTATGTAACTCCTTAAACATTAGAGGCATAGTATTTTGTTACATTTCCATGTACATGCATACTAGTTTAAGTTAACCTCAATTTTAAGTGGTTTTTTTAAGGATTAGAGTCAAATGAGCACAGTAAGAACAGTGTTAGAGTGGCAATTATTGTTTGCATTGGCCCACCAAAACATGAGGGGAATGCCTTCTTTCTTCTTTTATTCATTCTTTCTTTCCTTCTTTCTTTTCTTCTTTCTTTCTTCCTTCCTCCCTTTCTTTCTTTCTTTCTTTCTTTCTTTCTTTCTTTCTTTCTTTCTTTCTTTCTTTCTTTCTTTCTTTCTTTCTTTCTTTCTTCCTTTCTTTCTTTCTTTCTTTCTTTCTTTCACTCATTCTTTCTTTCTTCCTTTCTTTCTTTTATTCTCACCAGATTTTTCAATTCTGTCATTTAGGTTTTCGTTTTCTTTTAATAATATCTTTATTTAAGCACCATGATTGCAAGCATGATAGTAGTTGGGTACAGTCATAAACAGAACACTCTCTTGGGGCTGGAGCGGTGGATCTAGAGGTATGATATCTGCCTTGAAAACTTTAGCCTAGGATGGACCATGATTTGGTCCCTCAGCGTGCCATATGGTCCTCCAAGCCAGAAGCGATTTCTGAGCACATAGCCAGGAGTAACCCCGGAGCGTCACTGTATGTGATCCAAACAAACAAACAAACACACAAACAAAAAACCCAGAACACTCCCTTTCACCAGTGCAACATTCCTACCACCAATGAACCCCCATCTCCTTCATCCCCCACCTCGCCTGTATTCGTGTCAGGCATTCTATTTCTCTCACTCATTAACATTGTCATGATAGTTGTTAGTGTATTGATTTCTCTAACTGCACTCACTACACTTTGTGGTGAGCTTCATATCATGAGCCTGTCCTTCTTACCTTCATCTCTATTATCTTTGGGCATTATCACAATACTATCTTTTACTTTTCTTAAAACCCATAGATGAGTGAGACTATTCTGTGTCTATCTCTCTCCCTCTGACTCTTTTCACTTAGCATAGTAGTGTCCATGTTTATCCATGTATAGGAAAATTTCATGACTTCAATTTTCTCAACGGCTGCATAGTATTCCATTGTGTATATGTACCATAGTTTCTTTAGTCACTCATCTATTGTCGAGCATCTGGGTTGTTTCCAGATTTTGGCTATGTATTTAGCACTGTAGTGAACATGGGCATGCAGAGGGCATTTTTGTATTGTGTTTTTGTGTTCTTAGGGAATATCCCTAGGAGTGGTATAGCTGGATCATATGGGAGCTCAATGTTTAGTTTTTTGAGGAATCTCCATATTGTTTTCCAGAAAGCTGGACTAGCTGGCATTCCCATCAGCAGTTAGAGTTCCTTTCTCTCCAAATTCCTGCCAGCACTGATTTCTTTTGATTTTTGTGATGTGTGCCAGTCTCTGTGGTGTGAGATGATGCCTCACTATGGTTTTTATTTGCATCTCTTGATGATTAGTGATGTGAAACATTTTTTCATGTGTCTTTAGCCTTGTATTTCTTCTTTGTGGAATTGTTTGCTCGTTTTTTCCTCCCCATTTTTGATAGAGTTAGATGTTTGTTTCTTGTTAAGTTCTGTCAGTAACTTGTATATATTACATATTAACCCCATAACTGATGGTTATTTTTCAGGTCTGTCATTTATGTTTTTCTTTTTAAAAAATTCTCTTCTAAAATTCTCCTGTATTTTACTGGTTGTACTTTCAGTACATTAAACATCTTAAATATTTTGAAATAGAAATTATTTCCAAAAAATTGTATAGGTTGAGATTATTGAGTATGTCTTTAGCTATTTGCCACAGCAAGTTCCATTATTCCTTTTGTAGTGTGGAGGTACATAGTTTTACTTCTCTGTCAGAGTCCCCCCACTGACAAAGAGGTAGCTAGGGGTAACTCTACGAAGATGCATAGAATCATCTTGCTGATGCATTGAAGACCACCTTCTTTTAGCATGTGCCATGTCTGACCTAAGTTCAGAGCCAGCTTCCATGCCGAGTACAGAGTTCACCTTTAAGGAAGCTAAGAGGACAATATATTGTGCTACTCATTGAGCCTGGGTTGGCTTCATTTGAAACAAGTACCCTACCACCTTATTATTTCTCCAACCTATATTGGCTAGATATAATCTTTAAAATATCCAGACATATGGAATTTTCAATGAATGACTCAGAGAAATTCAAATTTTACTAGCTCTATAATCACAAGTGTGTTTTCATACACAATGAACCTATTTCTACTTTGCACACCATAGCTGCATAAGCATTATTGGTAGATATAGAAAAAAATTTTAAAAAGCAGTAATCCCAGTATTAAACAAACTATTGTTTCCAGTAGTGTTGTAAGAAAGGACATTTTGAAAATCATTCTGAGTGTGTTTTGATGCTGTCCTCTTGGGTGTCAAGAATCAAGCCTAGGTCTTCCTTTATGCTCAGGAGATAATATATGTGTGAGTACATTCCTGATTTGTCAAAGTGTAGTGCTACATTTATAGCCAACTGTAATGAGACCTATATAAGAAAGTAAAATTGCATGTGAATCTCATTGCAACTTGTACATACAAAAATCCTCACAAAATGTTGGCAGTACCCAAAGGACTAATACATAATATCAAAATGATAGTTTTCTTACTTCAAAATTGAATTGGCTGTAAATGTGACACTTTCCTTAAAGAGAAAAACTCGTATTATCAAATAAATTAGCAAAGTCTTTGATGAAAATAGTAGCACATTTCTAATACAAACATGTGGTTAAGTTCCTTTAAGATACTATATTTTATGTTTGACAGATACAAAATTTAAAAAATACTTAATAATGACACAAGGAATAATTTCCATGAAAATATGAAACAATAAAAATGTGCAAACCTTCAACTCAAGGTAAACATTCATACCGCTATCCTAGATAAAATAATATGCATGAGAAAATGTAGGAGTGGGGAAGATCACATTATATATTGTGTGATTGTGTACCTAAAATCAGAGATGAATTATTTGAAATATGTAATTATATTAAATTTTATATAACACATAATTTTATAGGGTTGGTATTTCTACATGCTGTCAACAAAAAGTAACATTCAATATATGACATTTACAGTACCAAAAATTATTGGCTATCTAGAATTAAATGAAATTAAATATGTGAAGACTGTTTTACAGAATGCTAGATATTACCTTTCAGTAACTTTATGTATAAAACGTAAATGACAACACTGAAAATTTACCATCAGATTTGGGGTTAATATACAAGTTACTGACAGAACTTTACTGACAGAAATTTAAAAACTGTTCAGCACTTGCAGAACGTTCTTTGCTCAAGGATCTCTCTTGGTGGTGTTCAGGATACTGTAAGTAGTGTTGGGGATCAAACTTAGGTCAGATATGTGCAAGGCAGGTGCTTTATCCACTGTATAACTCTTCAACTCTGGAATCTCAATATTTAAATTTTTAAATGCTACTCTTTATAGAACATAATTTGATCCAATTCACATGTAACGACTGTGAAACCAGATCTAGAAGATCAGACAATAACAAAAAATGAACGATTATTTTATATTATTCACAAGTATTACCTCTGTACCTAATTTCACCATTGAAAAATTTTTTTTTTTTTTTTTTTTTTTTTTTTGGTTTTTGGTCCACACCCAGTGACGCTCAGGGGTTACTCCTGGCTATGCACTCAGAAGTCGCTCCTGGCAGGCACGGGGGACCATATGGGAACCGGGGGATCGAACCGTGGTCCATCCAAGGCTGGCGCGGTAAGGCAGGCACCTTACCTACAGCGCCACCGCCCGGCCCTGAAAAATTTTTAAGTATGCTATGATTATGTCATGATTGCATTGCTCTTTCGTGGCAAGGAGATAAGTGCAATGTTGAAAACATCTTGTAACAAACATCCCTATAATGTGCTTATAATTATTTATGACTTTTAAATTATATTTGTTTTCTCTTTTATTTATTTGTTTGTTTTTGTTTAGGGCCATACCTGGCAGTCCTCAGGGGTTACTCCTGGCTCTGTGTTCAGAAATCACTCCTGGCAGTTTACGATAACTTATATAGAACTATGGGAATCAAATCCTTGTTTACCCCTGGTCGTTCACATTGAAGGCAAAAATTCTCCCACTTGCTAACAATCTGGGCCCCTTGTTTTGATTTAAGATAATAAATAAAAGAATTGAAAATTTTTCTTTGTATGAAGAGAAGATAGATTATATTCATACCATAATATGTTGATTCATAACTCAAGTTAAAAACACATTCATGTAATCAAATATTATATATTCAAATATTAATCCAGCATATTAATATAGTGTGATATAGACTGTATAGTTATCAGGTATTATCAAAAGTAAAATTATAACATTTCAAAAATATCATAATGGAACATCAGCTACATGCTGTCAAAAAAATGTTCAAACACACACCCACAATAAATAAATAAATAAAATGCTTCCCCCAAGAACACTTGCATTGTCTTCTGAAGATGACTAATATGTATTATAGTAGAAAAGTTATTGTAAATAACTTCAATTCTGTGTGAAACATAGTGCTGTTGACCATAAATTTATTGCTAATCGATCAACTTTTAGTGCATTCAGAAACAGGATAAGGACATTTGTCAATCTTTACATGAGACAACTCTGAAAATGTTATCATTTAACAGTGGGAAAACTAAACATTGGCTACATTTGAAGATTCATGGGATTAATAAAGCATTGTTATAAGACTCCAAACCATTTATTTATAACCAGTGTCAGAAAAATATTAAATATTTTAGACTAATGCTGCCTTACTGGCTTACATATTCCAGGAAGCAGGATAATGTGAAATTTGTAAAATTCTAGACGATTTGGTTTCTGTAGATCAGGAAGTTGTATCCAAATTCTTAAAGTTTCTGCTCAGTATTTTATATAAGAAAATGATACAAAAAATGCTGCACAGTGCTAATATAACTGGCTTGTTTTATAAGGACATTGATAAATGAACTTCGGTAATAAAAACAGGTTTTGAATTAATGAAAATATGAACAAAGAGCAAAAGAAAAGATATTGTTGAACACAATTACAACAACTACTCAGTTATAACAACGAAATAAACTTATTTAAAAACAACAAAAATGTCAGATTATAATGTGTCTTTGGAGGCCCCCACACTCTCCTTGGAATCGAAGACTAGCAACCCTTTATGTAACAATCAAAGGGTATGTTGACCGCTTCCATTTGTTTGAATAAAAACGCTTGTGACAGGAGTGTCAAGGAGTACCAGAACCTGGAACTTTTTGATTTATGCATGGGCAAGCATTTCTTTTCTTTTTTTTCCTTTTGTTTGTTTGTTTTTGGGTCGCACCTGGTAGGCTCGGGGGTCCATATGGGATACCGGGATTCGAACCACTGTTCTTCTGCATGCAAGGCAAACGCTTTACTTCCATGCTATCTCTCCAGCCCCATACGCACGCATTTCATCAAGATTCCTGAACTCACTTCAGTAGGGATTTTCTATATTTTCTACACACATGATGATTACTTTCTGATTACTTTTTAGAGTAACATGAAAAATATGAATCATAACTTCTTATATACCATACAAATTTTAAGCTTACTAGTCATAAAATCAATAAAAATATATAAGATTTTATTATGTAAAATGTAATATGTTAAAATAACTTGCAACCTGAAAATAATGGACAGTGAAAAGATTATAACCTAATATTCTACTGGTAGGCGTATATGAGCCATACAACCACTTTAGAAAATAGAAATAACCTAACACATTCTATACATATATATTTTGTAGCAATTTAACTCTAGAATATATTATAAAAATATAGATGTGTACATGCACTTGATAAGGCAATATAGATTCCCCAACTCATGTTATTACTAATTTCACTAACTGGAAATAATTTGTAGGCACAATATTTGTGTTGAAGAATATTTTATTGATTGTCATAAAGAGAATTATATACCCATAAGGAAAAGTATGCACATAATTTTAAAGATTATCATAATCAAATATTTCTTATAATATGGAAAATGTCCTAGTCCAGCATTAAATAAAATATTTTCCTTGACTGATTTTTTATTTTTACTTATTTTTGTGTGCTTTTTGGGTCACACCCGGCAGTGCTCAGGGGTTACTCCTGGTTCCATGCTCAGAAATTGCTCCTGGCAGGCACGGGGGACCATATGGGGCACCAGGATTCAAATCGGTAACCTTTTGCATGAAACGCAAACGCCTTACCTCCATGCTATCTCCGGGGCCCCCGGTTTTTTATTTTTATTTAAATATTAAAGTACTGTGATTTATCTAGGCTAAATAGAGTAAGATAAAGAAACTGTACCGAGTATAACCTTCCTCATAAATAATTAAATATTAACTAATTAAATATCAAACTAAATATCAGTAAGTACATAGCTTTTCCCTTTCAATTTTTTTTGGTTAGAAGTATGTTATAATGCCAACCTTAGTTGTAAAGCAGATTAGAATGTCAATACATCTTTTAGTACATGAAATAAACATGTGGAATTTAATACAATGCTTCATACACTCACCTAACCTACCTCGAAGATTAAACATTAATTGCTATGCTGGGTTTGACAATCTATAAAATAAAGAAAGTAGTAAACAAAAAAGAATTATTTTTGTTCATCTTTTGGGATATGCACTAGAAACTAGGATCCCATTATTTATTATTTTACTAAACTTAAATGGAAAATTACTGATTACTTACTGAGAAAGAAGATCTCTAAAATATTATACTAGATGATTTTATTTATTTTACCTATT
>PVKC010045806.1:0-11350 GCA_004027635.1 Crocidura indochinensis | reverse complement strand
TAGAGTCTGTCAAGAGTGATCTCTGAGCACAGCTAGGTGTGGCCCAAAAACAAACAAAAATTTTTGTTGGGTATGTGGATTATAATACATAAAGCTGCAGTGAGTACAGTATAGAAACACCTCTCTTCCCAAATACCCAAAGCCCCAATGTCAAATAATAAAAGGGAACATGATAATAATTGACCATAGTAAAGATTATGTGAAAGTGACCTCTGCTGGAAAATACGTTAGGGTGTGAATATTTGGGGAATATGATTGGGGGTGGGTACTAGATGGCAGAAACATTCTGTGTGAGGGTGTGTTTCTGCACAGCTAAAGGGCTGCTGTGCTTTTCCCTCATGAAGCAACATGGATATTAAATTACTACCATTTTTTGCCAGGGTAAAGCGGGTAGCCTCTCGAGTTGAAAACCAGACATGTCAATAATATTTTCTAAAATGTGGGGCCCAAAGAGCCAAACTTCTAGAATAATTCCTTATTTGAGCACATAGAATTCTTCTCCCCTAATGTGTTACTATATTCCTGTCCTTGTCACTTGAATATATATATATATATAAGAACCTATTCTTATTGATCATTTCCTCTCTTCTCCACCTCCCAGCCTGAGATCTTGTCTTCAAAGAAATAATCCGTGTTCTAAAGATCTCTGTTTCAAGGGCCCAGGCAGATGTGGAAAGTGGCGCTGGCCCAGGCAGATGTGGAATGTGGTGCTAGCCCATGCCCCCAGGTTTCATTACTTCACATCTTTAGAAGCTTCTGGAGACCTGGAGCAGTTCACAGATGCCAAATAGCACATTTGCAAAGTGCTCACAGATGTTAACACTGCATTTGCAAAATGCTCACTGCACTGATCTTTCTAACTTACGCATCCCTTAACCTGTTCCTGTTCCTCAGGCCTGGAATACCTTGGCATTTTAATTTTCTTGATAGATTTTTTTTGCTTTCCAATTTTATTTAGGCACCATGACTTTACAAAAACAAAGGTTAATAATAGAATTTCTGGCTTACAATGTCCCAACTTGACAACACCCCCACACCTGGGTCTGCATCTCTCTGCTAATATCCCAAGGTCTCTCACATCATTACTCCCTGATGATGTGGACTGCAGTAACTAAGGATAGTGTGTGTGTGTGGGGGGGGGAGAGTCTTGGGCACTTTGGCAGTGATGTGCAGTGACTGGACCTGAAAACCATATGCATTCTCACCTTTGTAAACATGTGCCTGTGGCAATTAGCACACCTCTTGCTCTTACTTGCTGCAGTCATGAGCACACAGACCAGCACCCTGTTCTCTATGGAACAAGGCTAATCTCTGGAACCCTCTCTTCCATTAGCACTCCTACAGCAGCTGCTGACCATAGGCATCCTAGCTCATTTTTGGTCAACATCCTTTGTAAGTCTTCTACTTCAACAAATTCTAGACATTTCTTCCTCGTTGATTGAGACTACACTAGATTTTTGGGAGGGTAGAGTGTTTGGTGCCAAAGACAGAGATGCTCAGAGGTTATTCCTAGTTCCATACTTAGTCATTCCTGGTGGTGCTCTAGGGGACCCCTATGGGATACAGGGTATTGAACCCACTATGCTCTGCTCCGCAATAGATTTCCTTAGCATTCATATTTCAAGTAGTCTGGCCTCACTGTAGTTCCCTGACCCAAGTGCATATCACTTTTTATGCCAACTCTCCCATGATGCCCTGTGCTATTCACCTGTCCTCCCTGGTTTGGACTGGACCATGTTCCTGACATGGAATGTCCTTTGTCTGCTTTCTGCAGAGCTAATAATATGGCTACCATTAATGCATGCTGACCTATTTATAGGTTTTTCATCGACTTCTGTGTACAAAGACTTCAGAACATTATTTCTGACATAATTTGAGATTAAATTGCTAAATGATATACACAAACAGCACAGTAATTGGGAAACATTCATTAGAATAGCTAACTTTTAAAACTTATGCATTTCCCCAGAATTGTGCAAACTAATATTAAACCACTAAAGTTGGATACAAAATTTTCTGTTTGCAGTGGGTCATTAACAAAAAACCAACACAATAATGGGGCCAGAGCAGTGGCATAAGCAATAGGGCAGCTGCCTTGCACGTGCTAGCCTAGGATGAACCATGGTTCAATCCCCTGGCGTCCCAAGCCAAGAGCAATTTCTGAGCGCGTAGCCAGGAGTAACCCCTGAGCATCACCAGGTGTGGCCCCAAAACAAAACAGAACAAAAAACAATACGATCCTACAGTAAAATACAATATAGTGATCAAGGGGCCCGGGAAATAGCATGGAGGTAAGGCGTTTGCCTTTCATGCAAAAGGCCATCGGTTCGAATCCCGGTGCCCCATATGGTCCCCCGTGCCTGCCAGGAGCAATTTCTGAGCATGGAGCCAGGAGCAACACCTGAGCACTGCCGGGTGTGACCCAAAAACCATTATATATAATATATATATAATATAATATATAATAAATATATAGTGATCAATATAGTGACCAATGCAAATAGTGTCAGATTAACCTGAAACAAAGTTAATTTTTTAGATAAGCCAGGTGTAGGAGGTTCTGCAAACAGCTAGAGATTTGATTTACTTCATTAGTCTGTGTTTGTGTTGAGACCAAAGAACCTAATTTCCTGTTTTCTAAAATGAAAAGCTTACGTCATAGAGGTTTTATGCCCCAAGTTCTGGTGATATTTTTCTATATAGTCAGTTAAGGTGCATTACCTTTGCTCTGCTTTTCTCTGCTGTGCCAGAAGCTACAGGGCAGGTGGTGGCCTCATTCTGAGTCCTAGATTGTCAGTTTGTGTAGCTTTCTAGAAAATGAATCAGTCACCTTAAGTAGATGCCTGCAAGTCCTCTGTGCACTCCAAAATAATGTTGCAAAGATCCGATCTATTTATGTGTATTCTTGGAAACAAGGATGAAATGTGGTAACCAGAATGATTTGGCTATTTTTGGTTTATTTATAAAGAATTTTTGTGGACTTGGGAACATTGCCACTGGTACAGAACACACCTGTGTTTAGTTTTTATTTCCAGTCACTCAAAAATAGTCTGTGACCCGCCTTCCTGAATTGTGCTCACAGTGTGTTTAGAAGGGTTCAGGACCTTTTGGGTCTGCACTCCAGCGTGGAGGCCCTGGAGAGTGGGCCTCGAAGAGCAGAAAGAAGCTGGATAGGAAGCTTAGCTGAGAAGTTGTCCCATTGACAGGTGGGTAGAGGTGCTACTTGCCTTGACCCAGCTGTGGAGGGGTTGACCACATACTGGCCTCTTCACTCTTCCCAGAACTCCCATTCCTGGGAGGAGGCACTGCCCATCATTTCTGAATAAAAGGCTATCATGCATGGCTATTTTAGACACTTGCCAAGCAGCTTTGTGTGGTCATTGCCAAATTATTTTCGGTTTTGGACCATATACAGCAGTGCTCAGAGGTTCCTCCTGGTTCTGCACTCAGAGATCACTCCTTGAAGATTTGGGAGGGCACATATAGAATGCCATGGATCTAGCCCAGGTCAGCCACATGCAAGGCAAATGCCCTATCTCCTGTATTATTGCCAGCATTTTCTTCCCCATTTCTTCATGCTTATAAGTCCGTTGGATACCATCAAGGCAAGTGCATGTTACAAAGAGAACCCAGGAGGCTAGATAGACATTGAACTATGAGATAACCACTACCAGAAAAAAATCTCAGTAGTTTTTTTCCTCTCCTTTTCTATATATGCCAAACCAGGGAACCCCAAATATTGGTACTATATCAGCAGTAGAAATGGCTTAGAGTGAATACTAACCAGACTAGTTTACATCACCTCTCCCTCATGGGTGTTCTCCCTCTTTCTCCAAATGGTGATCAAGTTATTTCACTAAATACTGGACTCAGGGTAGAAAAATGGCCCTATGGGCTGCAGCACATGCTTTGTTTGTGTGAGCCCTGGGTTTGATCCCTGAAACTTCATGGTCCTCTGAAAACCACAGGGACTATCTCTGGAGCACAGAGCCCAAAGAAGCCTTTGAGCACTGTTGAGTATGAATCAAAACCAAACTAACCAACCACAAATTAGCACCATTTACTTCTGGGCCCTTGCCTACTACCGCCCTTGCCTGTCACTGTAGGGATTTCCGTAGTGACATGGTGCTCTGTCCAGATAACAAGGGAGGAAAGAAGTATCTTGCTAAGGGAATCACAGCAGATCAGTGGCAGCGGCATCTCCTGACCCTGAACTTGAGAGCTAAGCTTGGTATTCCTGCTAATGTGTCCTGTGCAGTCCAAGAGTGCTTGTCATCAGTGAGGCTCAGTTCCTGCCTGAGATGACTCTTGTATATACTGGAACAGACACTCTTACCAACTCTTGACTTCTGACACTTTTGTTACCCATGATTCTTATCTGTTAGGGTCAGGATCATCTGGGACTTTTTGGTTCCATTGTCACTTTTCCAGAGAAGTGATAGCATGTAGGAAATGGTGGGCCCAACTCAGAATTAATGCTGACTCAGTGTACTCAAAAACACAGCCCTCTCCCACTTCCTGCTACCTATGAACATGGATTTTACCATGTTCATTTTTTATAGGCATCTCCCCAGAAATGGTGCAGATCAATTCTTATGGGGCTGCAGGCCACCTAGGCTAAGCCTGATGGCACTCAAGGTCATCCAGGATCAAAGATCAGAATTGGGGACTTTCGTATGCAAGGCATATTCTCTACCACTTAAGTTTTTCTCTCTAGTCCCTTGTCCTTCTCTTGTCCAATGATGCCACTTAATTTTCTGCCTACAATTAAAGAACTAGGAGGGAGGAGAGGAGACAGCGTCCTGAGATCCTTCTTAAGTCATTTTATCATTATATGCTTTTCGCTTGTTCTAATGTTTATTTTCCCTTCCTACCTCCCACCCATTAATTCATTAATTGAAACAATTATTCACAAGAAAACTGTTTTCTGATTTACTTGCTTCCCATCTCATAGGAAGGGAGAATTGTGTCCTCGAGAAGTGGCTTTAGGAGGCTCAAGAAAGCTTCTCAGCTTGGTATCATGAAAAGCCATCAAGCCAAATCGATTCCTGGCCTTGGCCCTTTCCCTGTGAACTGCTGGGGCTTTTAGCAGCGCTAAAAATGCCAGGATTAAATGTGGCCACAAGGGTGAGGAGTAAATTAGCAGATGTTACCCTAAAAATGATGACACTCTGACAGACCCATTAGGACATATTTTCTGAGTGAATGAAGAAGTTAAGCATAGCTCTGAGATCAGCTGTGTTCACACACATTTGAAAGATGTAGGTGTCCAACTCAGGTCCCTGGATGTAGTTCATGCAGGATGGCCTGTCTTGTTAGCTCATTTGGCCCGTTTCACTACAGAAGTTAGAATGTTTCTCCTGAGAGCATTACAGGGACCTAGGGATACAGCTCATTGCTGATTTTTTTCCTCTGAAGAGTTGTGAGGACCCTGCAACAATTGAGCAAATTCTGATACCTAAATGTATTTAATCAAAACTCTTCTGATTCAGGGCCAGGAAATAGTGCAGCAGTAAGGGTACCTATCTAGCATGCTCCTGACCCAGATTTGGTTCCTGGCATCACCTGATTCTCCACACTCTGAGTATAAAGAACCTAGAACTGGGTTTCCTTGGCAATGAAAGACCATTGCATTGAATGACAGCCTCATGGCCTCAAAATTGAGTATCACTTGAGAGAATGCAGTCCCCCTCCAAAAATTATTTCTTCCAGATAGAACAACTTCACCATCACATAAACATCCGGAAATTAGCTAAGGATTCTAAATGTACGACTTGAGGCTGGATAAAGTGGCCTTTTATTTTATTCAGCACTACCACCAATTTATTTTGGGTGGGGCACACCCGGTGATGCGCAGGGGTTGTTCCTGGCTATGTGCTCAGAAATTGCTCCTGGCTTAGGGGACCTAAGCCAGCATGGGCAAGGCATAGGCAAGGCAGATTCCTTAACCCTTGTGACACCCCTCTGGCCCCACCAAATGTTTTTTAATAAAATACTTAGTTAAGCACCATGATTACAAGTATGATTGTAGTTGGGTTTCAATCATAAAAAGAACAACCCCTTTCATCAGTGCAACATTCCCACCAATGACCCCCAACCTGTATTCGAGACAGGCATTCCACTTATCTCACTCATTAAGATTGTCATGATAGTTGTTAGTGTAGTTATTTCCCTAACTGCACATACCACTCTTTGTGGTGAGCATCATATTGTGAACCAGTCCTTTGGCCTCACCTCTGTTGTCTCTGGGCATTATTACACTAATGTCTTTAATTTTTCTTAAAAACCCTCTGACTTATTTCACTCAGCATAATAGATTCCATGTCCATTCACAATAGGAAAATTTCATAAATTCATCTCTCCTGACAGCTGCGTAGTATTCCACAGTGTATATGTACCACAGTTTCGTTAGTCATTCATCTGTTGAAGGGCATCTTGGTTGTTTCCAGAGACTAGCTATTGTCAACAGTGATGCAATGAATATAGGTGTGAGGAAGGGATTTTTGAATTGTATTTTTTGTGTTCCTAGGGTATATCCCTAGGAGTGGATAGCTGGATCATATGGGAGCTCAATTTCCAGGTTTTTTTTTTGAGGAATCTCCATATTGTTTTCCTAAAAGGCTGGACTAGATAGCATTTCCACCAGCAGTGAATAAGATTTCCTTTCTCTCCACATTCCCTCCAGCACTGATTGTTCTTGCTCTTTGTGATGTGTGCCAGTCTCTGTGACCTGAGATGGTACCTCATAGTTGTTTTGATTTGTATCTCCCTGATGATTAGTTGATGTGGAGCACTTTTTCATATGCTTTTTGCCATTTGTATTTCTTATTTGAGGAAGTGTCTGCTCATTTCTTCTCCCCATTTTTGATGGAGTTAAATGTTCTTGTTAAGGTCTGTCAGTACCTTGTATACTTTAGATATTAGCCCCTTATCTGATGGATATTGGGTGAATAGTTTCTCCCATTCTATGGGTGACTTTTGTATCCTAGGCATTATTTCCTTTGAGGTGCAGAAGCTTCTCAGCTTAATATATTCCCATCTGTTTATCTCTCCTTTCACTTGTTTGGAGAGTGCTGCCGTGCTTCAGGTCCAACAGCAGAGTCAAACAGCTTCTGCTACTGCCAAATTCTAATTATCCCCATTGTTCATTGGTCAGACAGATGCTTGCAAATGATGCCAACCTCCCAGCTTTGGGAGCCTCCAATGATGAGATCAGACTATTGGTAGGGACCCTGGGTTTCTCACTCGAATTATCCTCTCACCACCGCAGAGTACTATGTGTCACTAGTGTGTCATCATGACCTGCTACATCATTTCCTTCTGCATCTTCCCACCTCACAGAGCATCTACAGGTGTCTGAAGAGTTCAAGACATCTTGCTCTTTGTTTTTCCCTTTTTTCTAGTTTCTACCTTTCTGTTTGCTGAAAGGGCCATTGAGGGGATTAAATGAGGTATTGTGGTTGAAAGTACTTTTGAAACATAAACATTGAATTCTGGTTATTGCCTGGCTGTTACTAAGGAAGGTGATAAGAAGGAACTGGTTCTTTGCTGGTGTGTTGAACCGTTCTGAAATTCAGGCCAAGTCCTCTCCTGGAAGTTCCTCTTTACTATGTATTTTCACTTTTCTTAGGACAAAGCTTATTTATTATAGTTGAATAGCCTCTGCTCTGCTCTTTACATTCTCATTTGCATTTTATTATACTCTCCTCAGATGGAAAGCAGCATGGAATGCACATTTAAATAACTCTTTAAGAAAATATTTTTTTTTTTTTTGGTTTTTTGGGTCACACCCGGCAGTGCTCAGGGGTTACTCCTGGCTCCATGCTCAGAAATTGCTCCTGGCAGGCACGGGGGACCATATGGGGCACTGGGATTCGAACCGATGATCTTTTGCATGAAAGGCAAGCGCCTTACCTCCATGCTATCTCCCGGGCCCCAAGAAAATATTTTTTAAATAGGTTAAGAGGTAAAATACAAAAAATATCACATGTGATCTTACCACCTTCTTTTAATATTTGAGCTCTTTTTCCCCATTTGTAACACACAGGCATAGTTAAGTTCAAAATAAAAATAAGATGTCATATACACCATTTTGTAACCTTTTTATTTTCAAAAATACAGTATCTGTCTCTTTGCAAAATTTAGTGGTTCTTTAATTCACTGAGATGTGGAATGCCACATGTTCATTTACTTAGCAAGTTCTGGTTTTCCCGTATTCAGGTCATGTTGCATGGAATCATCACCCTATTTGTAATTATCATGCGCTTGTAAATACTGAGGCCACTTTTTATTACTTGTGTAACCTCAGGAAGGTTGCTCAGTCTCTCTGTGCTTCAGTTTCCATATTCATGAAATGGGTATGTGTGTGTGTGTATATATATCTATATATATATAAATATATGAATGTATATATGTATATATAAAATCAGACGCTACCTCCCAAGAGTTTCAAAGATTAAATTAAACTAGATGTAGCACTTAGAGTGAGTGGCTGATGATAAGTGCCATATAAATAATAATGCTTGTTATTACTTCTTGATGATAAGTTGCTAAACGTAATGCTACCTCGCTGCCTGTGAGAGGCATTTAAGTGAGGTTCTAACAGCTGACACTTATTTGCCTCCCCCAGGAGTTCACAATGCATCAGTTCACTTGCCATTCCTAAATATTATCCTCTTTGATCTCTGCTCATCTGAAAAGTGTAGGCGTTTTTTAAATGATTACTCAATTTGAAATTGGGCATCATTTTCCAATTGATTTTTCTAAAAATGCCTTATATTCATAGCATTAATCTGTCATCCTTCACATTCCAAATGTTTTCTAGTTTATGATTTATGGAAATATTTAAGAAAAAATTCCATTTAAAATAAATATTAGTGCAATAAAATCTCTTGTTTTTAGAAGCGTTTTTACATAGAGTTTTTATGTTTGAGTCCAACTTGGAAAGAGGAGCCAGTTATTAAGTGCATTACTTTACCTTTTTCCTTGGTGCTTTCACTAGGATTCAAAGCTTCTGTCCTTTGTCTAGTGACATTCACAGAGTCCCTGAAGTTCTGCGCAAATGTATATAAGACCCCTCATAGCCTAGACTAGAACTTGGTAAATTTGTTCTGTGAAGAGCCATAGTATAAATATTTAAATACTATAGTTTTGTGGATCATGCAGGCTCTGTCAAAACTAAGCAAAAGCAGTTGGAGATTGTGTCTGAGTTCCAATAAAACTTTATTTACAGATACATGCATTTTAATTTATCATAATTTTTATATTTTGAAAGATTATGCTTTTGATATTTAAAAAAATGTAAGCCAATTCCCTGGGCCAGTACATATATAGTCACAGGCCAGATTTGTTCCATGCTTGCCCTTGAATAGAATGCCTAGAAAAAGAGCTATAAAAATACACCCAATTAATTTCCTATGAAAATTTAAAGAAAATAAAACAAAAGGATAATCTTTTCAAAAAATAAGGGGATTGGCTTAGTTGGTGCATCATAAGCAAAAGGAAAACTGAAGCCTCACCTAAACCAAGCATGTTACGCAAAGGTTAGTTCAAAGTGAACCACAGGTTGACACATGGGGAAAATATGCTTATTTATGGAAACACAGTAGAAAAATTGTTCAATGTGATATCAGAAATCACAATCCCTAAAAGAAAAATACTCATAAATTGGGTTGGCAAAACCAAAAACTTTTGCCTCACTGACGTACCATTAAGAAACCTTGCTGACTGGCCTTTTTCTTCTGAGGCCAGCTGATAAGCAAGTGCAGGAATGTCAAGGGTCTTGTTTTCATTTTCATCTTTCCTTGGGGATATTCTTATAGTGCAATTCCATGCTTCTACATTGGAGCCTTTCCCTGCCAACCCCCTATACTTCTGTGTCCCTTCCTCCTCGAGGTAGTGTATCCAGTTCAGCCCTGCACTCTGCTGTTCAACCTAGGGGCCTCAATTTGTTCTGGGATTTTTGAAAGATTTTTTTCTTACTGATTGACAGTCCTAGGAGCTAAATTTGCTGAGGAGAGAAAGAAAAAAAAACTTAAACAGATTTTTATGCCAAGGAATATGTTTTCCTAATAGGACAATTTAAAAGAAGGATAGACTTGCTTGGTGAAATTATAACAAATTATTCCTTTAGAAATTAACCAGCACCTGTGGATGCTGGCTTCAGTGTTCTTGATCTCTTTAGTGGTCCACATTGTGTTCCTGAGCCTTCACTTTTGTCCAGTGCTTATCTGAGGCATAGAGATGCTCAGCTTTCCTGCCTTCTTTTTGTCACTTAGGTGTAGAGTAGGAGCTAAGAAAATCTGCACATATATTAAAAGATGTTTTAGAAATGCCAGTATGTGACTTCCTCGACAAAACACAATGATTTTTAAATATATCTGCTATTATTTTAATGAATGAAGACTTTTTTGAAGGGCAGAATCTACATAGTTGTCTCAGCATGAGTGAAAAATAAAAGCTCAGCTCTAGAATGAACATCCTTCAGAGGTGAATGCAGCCTTTGGCTGCGTGCTTGGGCAAGCTGAAAGTGTCATTAAAAATGACTTTTACAATTTTGCATTAAGTGGTCCTATTAATGTAAGCTTCCTAACAAGAAGAAAACCAAATCACTATGAAAAAATTATTATATAACTATGCATTCTCAATTCTGAATAATGGACAAAAAAGAAATGTAAAAAGGTCGGGAGTGCAGTGGGTAGGGGCCTGCTTTGCATATGACTGATCTGTGTTCAATCCCTGGTACCCCATTTAGTCACCCAAGTTGCACTAGGAGTGTTCCCTGAGCACAGAGCCAGGGATAAACTCAAACACCTCCACATTCCAAATGTGGACCCAAAACAATAAAAAATGTCAAAGTGCCCCCTTATTAGTTGGCAATTCCTGTATGACTTTTTCACCTGCCCTTTTATGTAGCCTTGTTGCTTGCCATGTTAAAGCCAGATAAGAATGGGATAAAGACAAAGCGAACATATTTTTTGCATATGATCACGACATTTTTGAAGTGGATGTATAGGATGGAAAGTCAGTCTTTCCATACGAGAATGTAATACGATAACAGGAGGCTGAAAGCACTAATGTTTCCTGGGACTTATGGATGATATGAACCGCAGATGTAACAATGTCATCAGGAAGCAACTCTGGTATGTTTGTTATGCTTAAATTATTAGACTGTGTCCCACACAGTTAGGTGGTACCCTGCCTATCATTGGCAAATGGGCACAATAGTCTAGAGAGATTTGAAAAGATGAATCTTGTTAAAGGGGAAAACAGACTGTAAGCACTGAGAACTCAGGGGCTTCAGTTCTACTGCATTGCCTCCTGCTAACATCCCCTGGGACTTTCATGATCC
>PVKC010045805.1:0-11350 GCA_004027635.1 Crocidura indochinensis | reverse complement strand
AGAAAAGGAGGGGAGAGGAGGGGAGAGAAGGGGAAGAGAGGGGATAGTGGAGAAGAGAAGAGAGGGAGGGAGGGGAGGGAGAGGGAGAGGGGGGAGAGAGAGAGAAAGAGAGAGAGAGGAGTAGAGTGAGAGAAGAAAAGTATATGCCATAGAGGCAGGCTAGGATGGAGTGGGTGGGAATGTAGGAAACAGGATCTATTGGAAATTGGAGAAAATGGTGGTGGGAGGGCCAGAGAGATAGCATGGAGGTAAGGAGTTTGCCTTTCATGCAGAAGGTCATCGGTCCAAATCCCGACGTCCCATATGGTCCCCCGTGCCTGCCAGGAGAATTTCTGAGCATGGAGCCAGGAGTTAACCCCTGAGCACTGCCGGGTGTGACCCCACCTCAAAAAAAAAAAAGAAAATGGTGGTGGGAAATGAACACTGGTGAAGGGACAAATGTTGGAATATTGTATGACTGAAACTCGACTATCAACTTTTAAGTTTATCTCTGTTGATTTAATAAAAATTGAAAGCAAAATTAAAAAGATGCCTCAGAATAGACATAAAATGACAAGAATACAAGGTAGCTATTCATGTGAGAGAAGAGGTTATAATAGAAATAAACCTCTGACATCTACTAACCTGTGAAACCAGGTGAACTTTTCCAAAACCCCAGAGCTGAGCCTTACCAAAATACCTGAACAGGAAAAAAAACTGTTTGAAGACTCAGAGTTTCGGAATAGTTTATCAAGTAGCAGATAGCTGAAATATTGTTTTATTCAATTTAGCAAAATAGTACCTCGTTCTAATTTCTGAACACTCCTGTGTCATGGTCAGAATGCCTTTATGACCTTTTCTCTTCATAAATAACTTGTCACATTTCAATCCTTTTCTTCCTAAAGCTCACTTTACTACCTTCCATTTTCTAGAGAAAGGAAAGAATGAAATGCGATTAGACTTACTCATAGCTTGCACTAAGAAGCTGTTTAGTTTCCACATTCTGATCCCCCAATTTAACCTGGAATACACTGGCTCCACTTATAGTTTCATTCGGGATCTTGGCACTGGTTAGATACCAAAAGCACATCAGGATGTTAACAAACTTCCTTCCTTAGAGAAAAAACACACATTCAAATACAAATCACAATAATTTGCCATCCATTTACTGAAGATAAAATCAATACTGGCAGTAGTTCCGTAGTTTCTGTTAGAGAGCAAGTTATGTGCTTTTCTGATCTAACTTTAAAGATCTGTATTAATACCTTTATATTTCTAGAAGATTTATGATAGTTTTGTCCTGTTCTTCATCTGCATTATTTATTTTCAATTTGTGGGATTTCAAAAAATTATTGTATACATATATGATCAACAAAAAATAAGGGGGGACATTTCTTGCTGTTAAATGACTGATCTAACACCAAGTACCAAAAAGAAGACAAATTTCTTTTTTATTTCAATTTCATTCTGTTGTGCTGATTTGAAGACAACGTCCCATGTAAAAAATCAGGCAGTGGCCAGGGTATTTAGATACAACTGAAATACTAGGAAAGAAAGTATTTATCTCAAAAACAAACAAACAAAAAACCCAACAACTGTACTAATTGTCTTTAAGTTGTGTGTCTGCGTTTTTATTTTAACTATTTAGCCCTATCTGCTTTGGGAAATATATAAGCAATGGTGAGATTTCTTGCGTGGCACAAGGAACATCTGTAAAAATCTGTAGAGGGATAAGTTGAATGAATTTTTTCAGTGGAAAAAGAGATCCAGATAAACCACGAAAGTGTCTTTCAGTTTTGTTTTGTTGTTTTTTTCATTATCTCCACATAAATTCCGTCTGCAAGTTCTAGAGTTTATCTTTCAAAGAGAACTTTTTATTTGCTTTTGACTCTTTCCACTTTACATAGAGCTGCACTTTCAAAATTTTCAACTGATTCTTTCAAGTAGAAAATTTAAAAACACATTTCAATTTGAGGTTATGGGAGCAGTTTGTCCCATATTTTCATCAACCTAAAAGACAATGTTGTCTCTTCTGCCTTAAATAGAGTAGGAAAAAAATCTAAGCAGAAGTGCATACATTATTATAATATTCTAACTCTTCCCAAATAAGATCTTAAAAAAAAGAAATAGCCACTGTATCAACAAAACCCTAATATTTCAAGATTACCTGCGAGTCTAGCTTATCTGGACCATTATTGACAGTGTTCTGGCCTTACCTTTGTCGTCATAGTAAATAGAAATATCTCCTGTGGATGTGTAAACAATTTCATCTATGTCAGCAGCCAAGGCATTTTTATGATTGTCAGGTAGTGAAGTGACTTTTTCTTTCAATGCCTGCAATACCTAAGTTTAAAAGAAAACCAAAAGTTACCTATTTAAAAAAAAATTTTTTTTAAGCACCATGGTTTCCACCTAATGACAGAGTTTCATACATACTATGTTTCAACACATTTTCTACCAGCGTTTCCCATCCCCAACACCCAATCTTGACACTTTTTGTGGTGGAGACACAACCCAGCGATGCTCAAGCCTTAATTAGACTTTGGATGACTCCTGGAAAGGTGTGGGGGACCATAAAGGATACAGAGATGGAACCTGGTTTGGATACATGCAAGGCAGACAGCTTACCCACTAGACTATTACTCCAGCCGCGATCATTTTAAAGTTTACGTTAAGCAAAGCTAAATATGAAACTGAATTTTATTCAGCTAGGTTCTCTCTAAGAGAACATTCTAGACAAGAACAAAATCAAAGTGTATTTCCTTATTTAAGCCTTACATGACAGTCCCTCTACATCTGTATATGCTAAGTAGTGGCTCAGATGTAAGATTTGGGGGCTCTACATTAGCTCACGGGACTGGTGTATACACACTAAGCATAAATAAGGAAAAAGCACATCTTTAACTATGTAGTTTTAAAGGAAAATTCAAAGTATACTTTACCTCTTTGGCCACCAGTTCTTCCAACAGATCAAATTTGCACTGTGACAACAACTGGGACACATGAGCAAAAGCCTTAAAAAAATATTCAGAGGATGGTGGTGATTATCATTTCAGAAAGAGAGGAAAAAAATATACAGCACACATATTCTTTCTCAAATAGTTAAATGTAACAAAGACTAGTTTGTCCCAGAGATGATCAACAAGGCCAAACACTAATCTGTGATTGAGAAACAAGCTTCTTCAGAGCTGGATGGCTTTTTTTTTTTTTTAATCCCACAGACTTGATTCTTTTTTGACTGTCCAGGGACACGAGGCAGTAGAATGATAACTGAACTTCCACTCTCTGAACCTGGCAAAACCCAGGTTTGAAAGCAAACTCTAGTTCTCAAGAAAGAGCTTCCCATGTTTCCTTTGAAAATAAATAATAATGGGCTGGCGAGATCACTTACTTGCTAAGTGTCTGAATTTTTCACTGGCACAGTAGAACTCCCAAAGCACTGCCAGGTATGGGCAAAATTTCCCAAAGAACCTCCCT
This sequence comes from Crocidura indochinensis, assembly GCA_004027635.1. Taxonomy (NCBI): domain Eukaryota; kingdom Metazoa; phylum Chordata; class Mammalia; order Eulipotyphla; family Soricidae; genus Crocidura; species Crocidura indochinensis. The sequence goes on along the minus strand of PVKC010045805.1, from coordinate 7,894 downwards.
GAGTCCTTAAAGTCCCTCCTTTTATGAAGCACAGATAGCAGCTGGGGATCTGAGTTGCACTCTGAACCTCCTCAGGCACTTGGGGCAAGGTGGAAGCTACAGAATTTACATCAACCAGGATAAAAAAGTGTATGTATGTGTGCATACATGTATGAGTAAACTGGGGGACACAGAAGGGACCAAGTGCTTTATTAGCCTTATTAATAAAGTTGAATTATTAACAGTGAGGAATAAAACTATTAAGACTAAATCTTGAGGGCCAGAGAGACAGCATGGAGGTAAGACGTTTGCCTTTCATGCAGAAGGACGGTGGTTTGAATCCTGGCATCCTATATGGTCCCCCGAGCCTGCCAGGGGCGATTTCTGAGCATGGAGCCAGGAGTGGCCCCTGAGCGCTGCCTGGTGTGACCCAAATAAACAAACAAACAAACAAAAGACTAAATCTTTCTTCAAGGAACTTTGGTTTACAAGCTTAAAATTTTTGATAAACCAAACAATAGCATTTAAAAAGATGAGGAGTAGATGGTAAACTAGGCAGAGAACATGCCAAAAAACCAAGTGGTCTGGCCCTAGTAAAGAAAGGGACAGACATATATGTTTTAGGCCTGCTGCCTGTACTGTATGGTCCACACAATATGGTATATACATGCAAACAACCCTTGACAGAAAAAAAGCTCCCCACCCCTAGACTAAATACAGAAAATATAAAATAAAATGTGAACAAGTGGCAGGAGGAGAAGACTGGCCTGGCAGGTAGCTGAAAAGACATCATTGTGATGGGCCAGACTGGTTCATCTTTCAATATCCAATGAATATGTTCAAGTACTAATTCCCAAGTCTTTTATCGTACTCAGAGATGAGGCATGTAAGGAAGGTGATTCAATAAAAGGAGGTGTTACGTTGGGATTTAAACCAAACTCACTGTTGTCTTATAAAAGGAAAACGTGGACACACTAAGACACCAAGGGGCAATGTGTGCCCAAGTAAAGATTGTGAAGACACAGCAAGAAGGCAACCGCCTACAAGTTAAGGAGAGAGTCCGGAAAGATAACCAAACCTGCTAAAGCACTGACCAGGCTTCCAGCCTACAAAAGTATGAGGAAATAAAGTTTTCTGGCTTAAGAAACCTACAGTGTCCTCTGCTGGCCGCTTCATCCATGGTATGTACTAATGGCAGCCTGGCTGGCTATTAGCAAGGCTGTATGATTCGATCTTCGGTGCATCGCTGCCATCTAAACTGGCTCTGGAACTCAGAGGACTGGCTCTGGAAACATGGAACACTTGGACGGCCCCAGTGGCCAATGTATTTGGTGTAAATATCCAATGCCCATTTCTTGGTTGGTCTTGGGCCTTATACCCCCCATGATGTGGGTGCCAGGGTGCATGCACCCTGGGGCCAGGCCCAAAGTGACTTGATTTTATTTGAGTCCTGGTCTGGACATGGTGGGGGTAGTGGTTGTCCTGGAGCACTCGCCCCTGGAGCACCTCGGTGCAGGTTGGAATTCCACGCAGGAATTGGTCTGAAATGCTGGTTCTGGGGCAGCCCCACCCCAGGGCCCGCAGGGCATGCAGGAACCTCGAATGATGAGCCTAACGATGGGCAGACAGAACCACTGTGCTGATTATCATGTTCTGACCAGGCACTGAATAAAAAACCTAGAGTGGCAAAGCGATAGCACAGTGGGTAAGCAGGCTGTTAAAGTTGCACCGGGTTCTATCCATCCCATATGGTCCCCAGAGTCTGCCAGGAGTAACTCCTGAGCACCAAAGGTGTGCTGCCCCCACCCCCAAAAAAAGAACTTCAGAGTGTGGTTTCTGTTCTGACGGCCTCACCAAACTATTAACTGAGATGCATTTTGAGATCATGCCCCTTTCCTAATGGACTCAAAACATCCTTTTTAAGGCTTTAAAAAGCGCTCAGGACTAGGGCACTGCATGCTCTCAAACTATGTCATATGCAGACAGTGATATGTGGGCAGAAGGGCAAAAGCCATAACTGTCATGTTAAACTCCCAACCACAGCAGCATAAATTGGTACTTCCTAGTGGTCAGAGTCCATTGTTTCAGCTCCGTGGGACTTGGTCTCATCAATACTAAAGGGGATTAGAATAGAATGGTGGGCCGTAAGGTACCCTTGGATTTTTATATTCTATGATTAAAAAATAAAGAAAAGAATCGATGTACTTTACCAGACTAATCTCTAAATTGATATTTACAAACTCAAGTGACAGCTTTTTACAGAGACATTACTTTCAAGAGAAAGGGCAAGTTATGGAGCCCAATGAAACAAGAAAACTAGCTGCTGTTTTTGTCCATTATTTCTAGACTTGAGAATGCTATCCATGGAAGGGAAAAAGAAGAATTAGCAGCTACGTGAAAGCCAGGCCTGGAGAGAAGCACTAAGTCACACAGCTCTGATTGCTGATAAGAAATTCTTTCTAACCCCAAGGATAAGAACTACACTTTGGAAACGTGTCATTTTTCTTTTTAAATAATCCTCATTCTTGATTCATTTAAACAATGATGCGGTGCCATGGAATCATATTAAATCCGAACTGCAGAAAGCCTCCCTTCCACAGAAAGATCTGTTATTGTCTCTACATGAATCTAATTGGGGCCAACATCACTGATATGGCGAGCCACCAATAAAACCAATTCCCTTATAAAGGGAACTTTGTATCAACTTTTGCTTTGTGACCTACTTACCCTTTACCCTTGTGCTCAATTCTTTTAACCAGTACCTAGCCATCATCTTCCTTCTCGCTTCCTCCCCATGCCTGGAACCCCTCATTTCAATTCTCTGCTAAATCCCAAATTCTGATGTGCTCTCTCATTTGGCAGATCTCAGAAGTGAAGTAGATTATCTCCGCAGAAAATCACGTTTGGAAACGATAAAAGAATAAGACCCTTTAAGTGACAGAATGCTTTTGAATCCGCCCCTAACCCACTGAGCAGAAAAGCAAGTTGGGAGGCTCCTTTTGGCGTTGTCATCCAAACTCCTCTACAATGATGCTCTGAGCTTACAATCAAGATCGAAAAGGGGGCAAAAAAGGGCTGAAGGGGTGGGGACCCCGTATGATAGGAAACTGGGATCCAGAAAATACAGCTCTTCGTCAAGATCCATGCCGGGAACCAGCCAACCATCCAACCAACCAACCAACCAACCATCCATCCATCCATCCATCCATCCATCCATCCATCCATCCATCCATCCATCCATCCAACCAGCCAGTCAACCAATCAACCTACCTGCTTGGCTCCTTCGGAGAACTGAGCGATGCTGAACTCGGGGTCAAAATAGGCCCAGATGAGAAAGGCGTAAATGCGTGTCCGCACCCAGTTGATGGGGTTGGAGAAGCCCAGAATGATCATCTTGGTTTTCTGCCGCGGCGGAGGCTGCTGCTCTTCGGTGCTGTAGCCGCGACGGGCACAGGCGGGGGCAGCCGGGAAAGCGCCGGGCAGCCCGGCAGGGAGGAGCAGGCGCCGCCGGGGATCCTGGGCCAGCCGGGCCGCGGCGGTCGAGGCACAGGCGCCATAAGGAAAGAGAATCGCTCCCGAGTTCAGGCGGCGGAGACAGAAGCAGCAATGTCCAGGCCCCACCGGCTGCCTCCGGACGGCCGTCCTAGGACCCCAGCTTCGAGCCGCCTCGCCGGGCAGCAAGCGCCGCAGCACCAAGCTGGGTAGCAAGCGCACGGCCAGCGCCATCTTTACGACCTTTCACCCCGAAGCTCGGTGCTTGACCCAAAGGAGGCCGGTGGGAAACTATCGCACCGCGGCCCTGCGAGAACCGCGCGCCGGCTCAGGCCGGGAAGAAGCTGCGTCGGCTCGTCCGCCGCCTTGGCGGAACTTTAAACACCCGGCAGTGTTTCCGGGCGGACCGCGAGCGGGGGAACGCTGTGGGAGGCGGAGACCGGAAGGAGTAGTGCGAGCTGTCATGGCCGGGCAGTGCATTTCGGTAGAGCGTCTGCAGGGTGTTTCGCAGGAACAGTTCACGCAACACTTTTACCCGCAGGTGAGAAATAGAGGTACCGCCCGCTCCTGCTATCCCTCTCTCCATCGATTGACTCTGGGCGAATATCAACCATCCTGAGGCCCTTGTTGCGAGCAGCGGAGTTAGGGACTTGGAGGAGCAGCTTTTCTTTGCAACCTGCGAGAGGCAAAGGGAACCCCCAGGAAAGCTCCCCGTTGTTGTTGATTTATTTTTTTAATCTTATTTTATGGAAACTTGTGATTTACGAAGTCCCTTCTAGTTGGGTTTCAGACATACAATGAATCAGGGCCAATCCCACCACTAGTATCCATCTCCCTCCACCAGGGTTCTCCTAAGTGCATTCCATACTCTTCTACCCCTTCCTTACCTTCCAGCCTGCCAGTATAACAGGCCCATTGGAAGTTTAGATGGCTAAAGTTTGGGTCTCTTGATTCCATTGTGGTTGCCTTTTGGTTTGGATACTTAGTTCTGTCCTTTCTTAACACCACCAATGCACCTGAGACCACATGTGGTCTACATCTGGACTACATTTTCATGACTCACTCGTCTGATGTTGGACATCTAGGTTGATTCCAAGTATTAGCTACTGTACTGAGAACTGCAATGAATAACGGTGTGTATACATCCTTTTGGATGAACGTTTTTCTGTCCTGCAGATAGATACCTAAAAGTGGGATTGCTGGGTCCTATTGCAGCTCAATTTTGAGTTTACTGAGCACCCTCCATACTGTTTTTCATAGGGATTGGGCCAGGCAGCATTCCCACTAGCAGGATGAGAGTTCCTTTCTCACCACTTTTTTATTTGTTGTTGATTTCTAATTTGGTTTCCTATTCAGAAGGTGGTGTCTTTTTGTCATTTGACACCTGATGCTTTCAAAGAAAGCTCCGAGAAAGTAATTTTAAGGGGGAGAATGCATTTGTTTTGTAAATTTTGTACTTATAAGGAGAGTCTCAGGGTTCAAAAGAAAAAGGAATGAGCAGCCCAGCAGTATTTTTAACATTTGAATGCTTGAAGTGTTTTTACTCCTTCACAAGGGGATGATATGTAGTGCTTAAAAAAGTGAAATGAAGGGCCAGAGATAAAGTATAGCCCTCTGTGCTAGTGACAAGGGTTCGTTCTCTAGCACCCCTTCTGGGTCCCTGAGTACTGCCAGGAATAACCCCTTAGCACTTCTGGGTGTGAATCCCCCCAAAATAAACAAGGTCTAAAACAAAAAAAAAGAGGATTAACATTTGAATATTTATTTATTTTTTGAACATTTGAATATTTAAAAGAATTATGATCTAAGTGCATAAAAGAGAAACATTGAGAAAACCATTTGTTTATTATATGAACATTGTTTTATAAACAGGGCTAGAGGCTTCAAAATATGATTAAAAGATAACAGTTGGCAAAGATAAAAAATAGCCTTGAAATAGATCAAATGATGTTCAAAAGAAAGCTTAAAACTTAAACCATGGAGCTGGAGTGGTGGCATAAGCAGAAAGGCATTTGTCTTGCCCGCACTAGCCTGGACAATCAGTTTGGTCCCCTGGTGTCCCATATTGTCCCCCAAGCCAGGAGCGATTTCTGAACATGTAACCAGAAGTAACCCCTGATCATCACAGGATGTGACCCAAAAAGAAAAAAAAAAAGAAGAGAAAAGAAAAGAAAAAGAGAGAAAGAAAGAAAGAAAAAAGAAAACCCTAAAATCAACAATTTCTTCCATACCTTATGGCCCAAAAAGCAAAAAAGAAAAGAAAGAAAGAAAGAAAGAAAGAAAGAAAGAAAGAAAGAAAGAAAGAAAGAAAGAGAGAGAGAGAAAGAAAGGAAGGAAGGAAGAAAGAAAGGAAAAGAAAAAGAAAGAAAGAAGAAAGGAAGGAAGGAAGGAAGGAAAAGAAAGAAAGAAAGAAAGAAAGAAAGAAAGAAAGAAAGAAAGAAAGAAAGAAAGAAAGAAAGAAAGAAAGAAAGAAAGAAAGAAAGAGAGAAAGAGAGAAAGAGAAAAAAAACCTAAAATCAACAATTTCGGGCCCGGAGAGATAGCACAGCGGTGTTTGTCTTGCAAGCAGCTGATTCAGGACCTAAGGTGGTTGGTTCGAATCCCGGTGTCCCATATGGTCCCCCGTGCCTTCCAGGAGCTATTTCTGAGCAGATAGCCAGGAGTAACTCCTGAGCGCTGCCGGTTGTGGCCCAAAAACCAAAAAAAAAAATCAACAATTTCTTCTATGCCTTATTGGCAAATGTCAGAATACCTTTCTGTGTTAAGGGACATAAATTTGTCCGATTTCTGGCAAAGCCTCCTGAGTTACTTTATGCGCTAGTAGTTCTTTTAAGAATTTGCTCCAAGAATATACCTTTGTCAATATCAAGGAAACTGTAATGTCTGTTCTACTTGCAAATTCTCACACATAATATAAAAGATCAAGGTGTTGGAAGTGATTGACTGAAAAATGTTCATATGTAATGAGGTGTACCAAACTGCAGTAAAGAATGAGAGTAATACTCTGAACTGAGCAGGTATTTATGGTATCTGTTTTACAAAGAAAAATATTTTTGTATTAAAAATGGGGAAATAAGGTACACTCTTCTAAAAATGCATAACATGAATCATGAAGAAATAACAGATGAGAGCCCAGAGAGATAGCACAGTGGTGTTTGCCTTGCAAGCAGCCAATCCAGGACCAAAGGTGGTTGGTTCGAATCCCCGTGTCTCATATGGTCTCCCATGCCTGCCAGGAGCTATTTCTGAGCAGGCAGCCAGGAGTAACCCCTGATCACTGCCGGGTGTGGCCCAAAATACAAAAAAAAGAAGGGGGGGGGAGGCTGGGCGGTGGCACTGGAGGTAAGGTGCCTGCTTTGCCTTCGCTAACCTAGGCCGGACCAAGGTTCGATCCCCCGGTTCCCCATATGGTCCCCCGTGCCTGCCAGGAGCGACTTCTGAGCGAATAGCCAGGAGTAACCCCTGAGCATCACAGGGTGTGGCCCAAAAACCAAAAAAAAAAAAAAGAAATAACAGATGAACTCAAATGTAGAGGCATTGTTCAAAGTAATTGCACAGTACTGTTCAGAAAATGTCAAAATCACATGACAAAAACTCTAGTACTTATAGATGAAAAGTGGTATGGCTACTAAATGCAGTGTAACACAAAAGAAATAGAGAAGAATACATAGTGTCTTATAAGGGTAGCTAGCAAAATTTGGATATGAACTAGATTTGACAATGTATCAGTATTGAATATGATTTTGAGTCGGTAGTTCTGTAAGAATGCGTTTGTCCTCAGAAATATACCAAGTTAGGGGAAAAAATGAAATATTTCTCATCTACTTAATTTTTTCAGGAAAAAATTTAAATCACATTTAATCCTGTGTCCCTCAAACTGTGTTGTAAATGGCAGCAAATGAGAAAATGGAAGGGATGGAGCGATGGCACATCAGTAGGGTGTTTGCCTTGCATGCAGCTGACCCAGGACGGACCACGGTTCGGTCTCCTGGTGTCCCATTTGGTCCCCACAAGCCAGGAGTGATTTCTGAGCACATAGCCAGGAGTAACCCATGAGTATCACTGTGTGTGGTCCAAAATAAAAAAAAAGAAGAGAGAGAGAAAATGGAGCAAAACATTGAAATTAACAGCTAATGAATTAGTGGAGGGTATAGGGGAGTTTTTTGGGTTTTTTTGTTTGTTTTTCCCGCATTCCCCTAGGGAATTTTAACTTTTTTTTTTTTTTTTTTTTAGGGACTGTTTGTTAGCACAATAGATACAGCATTTGCCTTGCACTCTGCCAACCCTAGATGGATCTGGGTTCAATCCCTGGTATCCAGTAGGTCCCTGAGCCTGCGAGGAGTGATTTCTGAGCTCAGAGTCAGGAGTAACCTCTGAGTGCCACCAGGTGTGTTCTGAAAGCAAAACAAAAAAGTCATAAGCA
>PVKC010045804.1:0-11353 GCA_004027635.1 Crocidura indochinensis | reverse complement strand
CTTCCTTTCTTTCTTTCTTTCTTTCTTTCTTTCTTTCTTTCTTTCTTTCTTTCTTTCTTTCTTTCTTTCTTTCTTTCTTTCTTTCTTTCTTTCTATCTTTCCTTTCCTTTCTTTATTTTTCTTTTTCTTTCATTTTTTTCTTCACAAACCCCTAACAAGCTGTGGTTTTGCTCTGGCCCTCTTTTCTTTTTTGACATTGTGGTTTGCACTACTATTAATGAAGGGGTTCTATGAATGTCCCTTTCATAGTAGACCCTTTTCTACTCCAACTGCTCTCTTCACTGTAGCAAGCTTCCTACCATGAATTGGTCCTTCTAATTCTCATCTCTATTATCTCAGGCTATTAATATCACACTCTTTTATTTTCCTTATATTCCACAGAAGAGTGAGATTATTCTGTTTGTTCCACTCCCTCTGACTCATTTCACTCAACATAATAATCTCCATGTTCATGTATAGGTAAATTTCATGACTTCATTTTACTAATGACTGCATGATATTCTGTTTTGTAGATATACCACAGTTTCTTTTTCTTTTTCTTTTTTTGGTTTTTGGGTCACACCCGGCAGCGCTCAGGGGTTACTCCTGGCTCCATGCTCAGAAATTGCTCCTGGCAGGCACGGGGGACCATATTGGGCACCGGGATTCGAACCGATGACCTTTTGCATGAAAGGCAAACGCCTTACCTCCATGCTATCTCCCGAGCCCACCACAGTTTCTTTATCCACTCACATCTTGTCTGGCACTGAGTTCCTTCCAGATTTTGGCTACTGTAAATAGTGCTCACATTGTATTTCTATTAGATCACTTTTGTGAGTGAGATCTTGAAGATGATTTTGAAAAGCGCTTAATTTATTCCTTTGAAGAAAGTTATGACTTCCATATCAATTATCATCTTTTTTGTTTTTGGTTTTGGTTTTTGGGTCACATCTGGCAGCGCTCAGGGGTTACTCCTGGCTGTATGCTCAGAAATCGCCCCTGGCAGGCATGAGGGATCATATGGAATGCCGGGATTCGAACCACAGCCCTTCTGCATAAAAGGCAAACGCTTTACCTCCATGCTATCTCTCCAGTCCCATCAATTATCATCTTGCCTTTTCTCTCTCTCTCTCTCTCTTTTTTTTGTGAGGCACTTTCTCTCTCTTATTATTTCAGCAGAGGGGCTGTGCTTTTCCCAGCCTATGCTTGGGCATTTCTCATGCTGAGACTTGGAGGACAAGTGGTGCTTGGTATCCAACCCAGGCTCCAACTTCAAATGCATGCTCTCTGCCAGTTGAACTATCTCACGCAGATTTTTTTTTGGCTCTTGGTTACACCACACATTTGAAATTATTGAATTTTTTTTAACCTTTTATTCTTTTTATTTTTAATTTTGAGAACAAAGATGCAAAGAAAGAGGACACGATAAAGTTACAGTGGAAGGACAATCACCCATAAACAGAATTCACATAAGTCCCCTTGCTGATGTCTTAACATTGAATTTTCAGCCAAAGAATATTAAGAAAAATAAAACAGAACCCATGTATAATTACTTTGTCCCTCAAGCCCCCGGATTGTAATACATATTTCCTTGCAGCATATAAAGTGTACTAAAGCCATAAAACTTTATGTGTCTTCTTAAATATTGAAGACATAGTACTTCTTTACATTTCCATGTATGTGCATATTAGTTTAAGTTAGCCTCAAAAGTGGGTTTTTCTTTTAAAGGAACACATTAAAAATGGTGTTAGAGTGGCAATACTTGTTTGCATCAGCCCACCAAAATATGGGGGGCATGGAGAGGAAAATCCTCAGCCTAAATACAAGGGGACCAAACCCCTGAAGTTTTCTGGCATAAGACCAGCTCTAGGCTCCAGGCAAACTAGGTTACTCAGTCCAAATCTTTGTCTGTAGTGCCAGCTCACTTTTATTTTCCACACCGTCTCTGTTTCTGGTATCATGTTTCTTTCTGTGTTAAAGATACTGGAATCTGCATATCCTATATTGCAGTTAGGATGGTGCAGAGCATCCTTTCACTTCACCTTACAATTAAAGGGCATTGCAGAAAGCACTGTCCAGTATGCAGGACGTTGATGTTCTTAAGTCTTCTAAGTGTTAAGGGAAGTCTCTTGTGAGTAGATCGATGTCAAAGCAGCGGTAGGGTCTTCACTGATAGAAAATCGCTTCCAGGTGTTGTTGTAAGGAACCTTGGATGTTTCCTAGATTCCCAGGTTCAGGGGTGAATGGAGAATGCCCATTTTATGAAGGCCTGTGCCAGGTCATTATGCCAATGTTCAGGGTGTAAGGTCCCATTGCACTACAAGATTTGGGTGTTCCAATCTCTATTAGATAAGAATTTATTTGTGTGTAGGTATTTTCCATTTTGATATGCCAATGCAAACAAGGAACAATGCCACATGGCTTTATAAGCCCATATGGGGGATACAAAAGCATGTATAAAACTCCCCATGACATGGCTAAACATAAGAATTGAACTGAGGGATTCATTCACCGAATAATTCTTGTTGAAAAGTTCACAAAGAGAAGAATAGATTAAAAAGTGGGGAAAATATTCATTATTTAAGAGAATATTTAGTAAGAGTTAGCTGTCAACGAAAAAAGATGTAAAATATTCAAAGCCATATGTGTTCATCTTATGTCTTTTGAAATAGTTGGGAATTGTTGAATCCAGTGCACCATATTGGTGTGTAATGAGGATTGTACAGTACAGAAGTTGAAAAGGGTAAATGGGGAGTACTGAAGGTTCGGGATATAGACTTAAAAAGCGAAAATTAGCATTAAAAGGGTGTGCGAAAGTGCAGAATACCAGATGGACTTTCTACATACACAATACATACATTCAAAAATGAGATAAATTATTAATATATACTCTGCGGTTTTGAACATGTGAACTCGTAAGTTCTTGCCAGAGACTGCCTAAGTAAAATTGAGTAGCTAATCTAGAACAAGGCTATATAGGGGTGCCCAAAGGAGCCTGGTAGAGAATGGGGGAAAAGCCCAGGGTACCTTCGAGCCCCACCAAAGGTCCCACCTCGGTGGCCTGCCCAGGCCTGTGGCCCAGGGAAGCCGAGGAGAACTGGAACAAGGCGGCAACAGGGTGGTGGGGTCGCCCCCGTCCTGCACCCCCCCTAGGCCTGGCTAAGTAGGCCCCCTCCCGCATGGCAGGGGCCTGCCAAGCCCCATGCTGCTGAAACTCCCAGCTCCCAGAAAGGGAATAGATCCGTCATGTTGCTGGAGGCTGGAAGTTCAGCATCCCCACCCAGACCCACCCAAAGGAGCCTGGTAGAGAATGGGGGAGAAGCCCAGGGTACCTTCGAGCCCCACCAAAGGTCCCACCTCGGTGGCCTGCCCAGGCCTGTGGCCCAGGGAAGTCGAGGAGATCTGGAGCAAGGCAGCAGCAGGGTGCTGGGGTCGCCCCCGTCCTGCACCCCCCCTAGGCCTGGTTAAGCAGGCCCCCTCCCGCATGGCAGGGACATGCCGAGCCCCATGCAAAATTATTGACTCTTGATTCTAAACAAAGTACTATTAATTTATCAGCTCAATATAATAAGCAATGACTAATTTCCTGGTCAGGAATCCTGGATCAAGATGGATTCTTTCACAGAAAACATTCAAAGTCAAGGCTCAGGATAAGGTGGCTTCCGAAATGTCCATGGTAGATAATTGTCAGGCTTTATGCATGGTCTTTTTTTGTTGTTTTTGGACAGAGACACTCATTTCTTGACACTGAACTTTTCCATGGAAGCCTCAATCTGTTTATGACCTAGTGCCAGGATGGCATTCTGTAGCTTTGTCAACTTCTTTTATTTTGGGGAGAGCACACCCAGTGCTGCCAAGGGTTACTCATAATGGGCTTAAGGAACCATTTGGGATGCTGGGAATTGAGCTGAGGATGTTGGGGTCACATACAAGGCAAATGCCCTACCCACAGTACTATTGTTCCAGTCTCCTTTCCATCTTCCTAAGCACAATACACTGGGTCCATTCTAAGCTCAGATGAGTTACTTACATCAGCGTAAGGTATTCAGGATCCTTAGGCCTATTATAGGTTGCCTACCAAAGGAATTAAACTAGTGTGAACCAATTAATATTTTCTTGATAACTGAGACTGGTTCAAGGAAACAGTCTTTAATTTAAAGTGACAGAATTTTTTTTCCTGTTAAGCATAAGCCTAATCATGTGTTTTTGTGCAGGGTAATTGTATGTAAATTTTAATCCTGCCTAAAAGCATTTATTAACTATTTGCTGGAATGCTGGGATTCTTAGTAAATTCTTTAATTTAATAATTAAAATTATTAAGTATATGTCTTCTGATACATTATTGTGATGTACTAAGTACTTATGTAAAAAATGAAATATTATCCTTCACCTAAAATCATAATAGCATCATCAAAATTCTGAGGTATGTATTTTAAAAAATCTATAGACTAAAGTGCATAGGAATAATATTTTTGTGAGTAAGTGATCATTAGTCACCCTTAAAGACATATCTGTGTGACTGGCTTCAATACTGAGGTTTCAATATTGACAGTATTTCCACAGCATCAAAGTTTGCATTGCTCATAGAATGCTAGCTAATTCCCATTCCAAATTAAAGTCCTTGGATAAAATTGATCCCTTTCCTTACAGTTAATGAACTCTTCTAACTCATATCTCCTATCACAACAGGACTTTTTCCATTGTGTATGAAATCATCTATTGATCTCTCCTAATAGCACCATCATATAACAATCATTCTAACTGATAATAATAGGTCCTTAATATTCTCTCCATCAAACTACTTGTTCCTCTTTCTGTACTTTAAAATTCTGCTACAGTTCACATTCCATACTATCTATAGGAAATTCTTTTTTTTTTTAGGGGGGGTCCACACCTGGTGGGGCTCGTGTTACTCCTGGCTCTGCACTCAGAAATTGCTCCAGGCAGGCATGGGGGACCATATGGGATGCTGGGATTTGAAACACCGTCTGTCCTGTATTGCAAGGCAAATCCCTATCGCTGTGCTATCTCTCCGGTCTCTATCTATAGGAAATTCTAAATCACAGATCTAACTAGATTTGAATTAAGATACAGACCAATAAGGAATTTGGGAGTTGCTTTGAGAAGGGTGTATGGACATTTTTTTTTTTTTTTGCTGTTATTCTTTCTGGGGGGCCAAACCTGGTGACGCTCAGGGATTACTCCTGGCTATGTGCTCAGAAATCGCTCCTGGCTTGGGGGCCCTTATGGGATGCCGGGGGATTGAACCACAGTCTGTCCTAGACTAGCGAGGGCAAGGCAGACACCTTACCGCTTGAACCACTGCTTCAGCCCCTTGTGTATTGACATTTTAAAGTCTAGAGGAAAAGGATTTTCTAGGTGTGACTATAGAAATAAGTGAAAAAGCATGCAAAGGGACAGAGAGATAAGCAAGTGTGATACATGTTCAAGGGGAAACATGGGCTTGAAGAACAAGTGAGAACTGGTATATGTAGATCAAGTTGCTGCCAAGCAAGGATGTCAGAGTTCTTTGAGAGTGGACAGTTGAATGACTATATCTCATTGTGATGGGAATTAGGTGGAGAATTGTGAATAAATAATGAAAGAAGTAGAATGTGGGTTCACATCTCTCCACTTGCTATTGGATGCAAAAAAGCTGCATGAGGCTACAATTTTAAAAGGGTGTTAATATCTAAAAAATATATAACAAGCTAGATTTTAATTAAAGTAAAATAAAACATAATTTGAGGAGGTAGTTCATCAGATAAGTTCATCTGAATTACTATGTAAAATGTATTAAGTACTCATTTGATGCAAAATCTCTAATGTATGATTCTGAGTATATATCATAGTCAGCCTTGACTATTTTAGTCAAAAAAAGCAAACTTTTTCATAGGGAAAACATAAAAATGATCTTTTAATTGTTATAAGTTGATGCCAAATTATAATGCTAATATTTTTGTGTAAGTGGCATAATAAATTATGCAATTATTTTTATGGCTTACATGTTTTCACGAGATTTGAAATATATGATATGTTTAAGAGAATCTGGAAATTGAAGAGATAGCACAGGGGTTCAGGTGCTTACCTTGCATGCAGCCAACCCCAGTTGAATCCCTATCATGGCATATGGTTCCCTCAGCTCTGTTAGAAGTGATTAGTGAACACAGCCAGGCATGATTTAAAACCAAAGAGTCACACATACTCTTGCTTGTGTGAGAGGGGAAGGAGAAGAGAATCTGTTATCTTAGAGTTGTAGTGTATTTTTTATAGTTATACCAGTGATGCTCAGTGATAGTCCTGAAGATACAACCTAAGATTTTACCAAGCATGAGCTCAGCTCATTGTACTATTGCCCTAGCCTTTATCCAAGTGAAGTGCTAAGAAATATTTAATTAAAAAAAAAGAAATGTTTAATTAAATTTATCCTGTGTTTGTGTTTTAGGTACTCCATTACTATACCTGTAAGTTTTACCCTAATGTGCATATAAGTTTAAGTACTCAAAAAGTTTGATTAGACTTTATTAACTGCTTGATGTTTAAAGAGGGATAAATTTATTGTGAGATGTTTAAGAGAATTTGGTAAAAAAAATTAAAAGTTTAAAGATATTTAATAATATATTTATAATGAATGACTTAAATGTATAAAATTAGGCATGAATAAAAAACAAAATGAATTTGAATTTCCAAACAATTTATATCTGATCTATAAATAAAATTGATCTATATGTCAAGCTCAAAATATTTTAAAAGCACTAAGTTCTAAAATTTGCAACTACAACTGAATATTAAAATAAAATAGTTGAGCAAAAATAAAGATAAATAAATAAAATAGTTGAATCCTGCCCTGAAAGCAAGTTGTTGCTGTTTCCAAGTCATCGGGATGTCATATGAACCCACTCTGGAGCAATTTGGTGCCTAAGGAACATTAGAGCCTTCCTCAGTAGAAGTCTGATTCCTGGTGCTGGTGCAGAAAACTATACAGGTTCTGTAGATGGGAGCCAAGGTTCAGGGGTGTTTTTTCTTTTTTTGTGATTTTTTTTTTTTGTTGTTGTTGTTCTTTTGGACTTGTCAATGCTCAGGAGTTACTCTTGGCTCTGCACTTGGAATAATTCCTTGCAGTGCTCAAGGGACATATGGAATGCCAGTGATCAAACTTGGGTTAGTCTACTGCAAAGCAAGTATCCTACTGGCTGTACTGTCACTCCAACTCATGAAAAAAAAATTTTGAGGGGGTGCACACTCATTGACGCTCAGGGGTTGTTCCTGACTACATGCTCAGAAATTGCTCCTGGCTTGGGGGACCATATGGGATGCTGGGAGATTGAACTGCGGTCTGTCCTGGCTAGCACAGGTGAGGCAGACACCTTACCATTTGCGCCACTGCTCCGACACTGAAAAAAAATTTTTTATATGTTATCTGGATTTTTTTTAAAAGTTTTTATTTTGATCATAATGGCTTACATATCTTTCACAGTAGTATTTTAGGTACATATTAACACTGAATGAGAGGAATGCCCATCACCAAATTTGTCCTCCCACCATCCCAGTTCTCTTTCTGCAACCCATATGTCCCACCATCACCCCCCGGGATGCTAGAGTAGGTGGCCCCTCTTTGTCTAGCTTACTATTAGTGATTATATATCTGTTTGATCCTGGTACCCTCCCTTGAGAGGAGGAGCTAGATAAATCGAGTTATGTGGTTTTGTTTGAAGGAAAAAAGCAATAGTTTGGGGTACAAAATAAGATAAAAATAATAAAAAGAAGTCAAATATGCTGAAAATGTGTGGAGTTCTTCTAGAGGCTTTCAACCTCAGTTTGAGAGAGGATGTGAAAAAGGTAATTGAAACACCACAACAATACAGAAAGAAATATCAAATTAAATATTCAGTGAGCACTAGAACAATAAAGACAAGCACCACACAATAGTCTTGGTTCTGAAATCAAATCATGCTGGAGTGCAAAAAGAAAGAGAAAGATAAGATAAAATAAAGTAAAATAAAATAATATTGGTGATATCAACTTCAATCTCTACACCAAAATAAAGAAGTCAAAAAAAATCAATCAATCGATAAATAAATATGTGAAAAATGATTGTTTTGTGCTTTTTTTTCCCCCTTTTCTTTTTCCCCCTGCATAGGCACAGTAACTATTGGGGACATAGTAGAGGGAATTATCTGGATATTTTATAGTTAGTATTTATTTATATATTCATACTACCATGAAATAACTACTTCAGGTTAGCAAAGTAATATACTATGTTTATAAAATACTATGTTATAGAAATTCAGAAAGCGTTAATACATTATATTAAAACTTGTAAATAAAATAAAACTTGTAAAAAATAAAGAGTACATAGGTGGTGCTTCTTTTTTTAAAAATTATTTTTATTATTTTATTTTATTTTTATTTATATTATTTTCATTATAATCTATAAATATAATAAAATTTATATGAATATAAATTTTAATTTATTTGCATTATTTAATTTATTTTTATTCCTTTATTTTACTGTCATACAAAAACACCCCCCTTTATCAGTGCAACATTCTCACCACCAATGCCCCCTATCTCCCTCCATCCTCAACCACTGCCTGTATTCAAGACAGCATTCTACTTCTACTCATTATCATTGTCATGGTGGTTGTTAGTGTAGTTATTTTTCTAACTGCACTCACCAATCTTTGTGGTAAACTTCATATGGTGAGTCTGTCCTTCCAGTCTTCATCTCTGGGAATTATAACAATAATGTCTTTTTTTTTTCTTAAAACCCACAGATCAGTGAGATTATTCTGTCTCTCTCTTCGCCTCTGGCTTATTTCACTCAGCATAACAGTTTCTATGTATATCCATGTAGAGAAAAATATGAAAATTTCTTTAACAGGGAATAGGGGTATTGTTCAGCTGTAGAGCTTTTCCCACATATATGTGAGATCCAGGTTCAATTTCTAGGAAGAAAAGAAAGGAAAAGAGAAATAGAGAAAGAAAGAAGAAAGAAAGAAAAAAAGAAAGCAAATAAAAAAATAAGGAAAGAGGAAGGAAGAAAGATAAAAGAGAGAAGGAAGAGGGGCCCGGGAGATAGCATGGAGGTAAGGCATTTGCTTTTCAAGCAAAAGGTCATCAGTTCGAATCCCGGTGCCCCATATGGTCCCCTGTGCCTGCCAGGAGCAATTTCTGAGCATGGAGCCAGGAGTAACCCCTGAGCACTGCCGGGTGTGACCCAAAAACCAAAAAAAAAAAAAAAGAGAGAGAGAGAGAGAGAGAGAAGGAAGAACAAATAGAGGGAAGGAAGAACAAACAAAAAGAAAAAAGAGTGTAGGAAGGAAGGAATAAAAATAAAAGAAAAAGGGTAGGAAAGGAAAAAAGAAATAAAGAAACAGAAAGAAGGGGAAACAGGAAAGAAGGAAAGAAAGGAACAAAGGAAGAAAGGGAAGAAAACAAAAAGAAAAGCAAAAAAGAAGAGAAATAAGTCACATAAAAAGATTCATTTATTTTATTTATTTATATTTTATCATTTTATTGAGACCAATGTGAATTACAAGTTTTTTTTTTCTGGTTTTGGAAGTGGGGTGATGGTGGTGATGGCGGTGTTGGTTGGTGTTGGTGGAGTGGTGGTGGTAGAATTACAAGTTTTTCACAGTTGTATGTCAGGTACCTAGTGACAATGAATTAGGGCCATTCCCACCACCAGTGTTGACCTTCCTCAATCACTGTTTTCAGCATGCTTCACATACCTCCACTCTTAGCACCCCCTGGATTGATAGTGTAACAGGTCCCTTCTGTGCATAGCTTGTTGTTGTTTTGGTCTCTTGATTCTATTGTCATTGACCATTTTTTTATTTCCACTTAATGCTCCCAAGACCACTTGGCCCCTGGGTTCCATCCACCTTTATTTTTTTTCAGTTTGTAGGAAAGCATAGAAATATGAGGCAGATCAAGATGATTCATGTTCTATGATTCTGCAAAAAAAAAAAAAAGTGGGCAGGAGCCTCTGTCTCAAAGCTATAAAAATAAATAAAGGGGGGCCAGTGAGGTGGCACTAGAGGTAAGGTGTCTGCCTTGTAAGCGCTAGCCAAGGAAGAACCACAGTTCGATCCCCCCAGCGTCCCATATGTCCCCCCAAGCCAGGGGCAATTTCTGAGCGCTTAGCCAGGAGTAACCCCTGAGGATAAAATGGGTGTGGCCTAAAAAACCAAAAAATAAATAAAATAAAATAAAAAATGAATAAAGGAAGAAAAAAAGAAAAAGAAAGAAGAAAATTAAAATAAAAAATAAACAACAGAAAATACAAAATGGAGTGGGCAGATATGGCATTTTTCTTTTGTTTTGCTTGTTTGTTTTGCATAGGAACACTAAATATTGAGGGAAATTAGAAAGAAAATTCCCTTGGCCTGGGGTGGGGCTGAATCTCCCTTCCTTGGGGCCTGGGAGACCCCCCTCTCCCTTCCTGGGATCGGGACGCTCGGCCGACTCGGGCCTGGGCCTCTGGCAGACCTCCTTATGTGCCGGGGCCCTCTCAGCCCGCTCAGGGTAGGTGGGTAGGGACCGGGTCCCCCTGCCCCCCTCTCCTCTTTCCTCCGGGTCTCCAGGTGGGATCCTTGGAGGAGCTTATGGGGCACCCTGGGTTTTCCCCACTTCCAGGCCAGCTCCTTCCCTCCTGGGAGCAGGAGTCTAGGCCAGCAAGTGTCTTCTCAGACCTCCGTATTTGTCAGAGTCCTTTTTACACTTGTCGAAGCTTAAGGGGGGGTGGCAGATAGCTGTTGAAGTGTACTCAGGCTGTCACTGGCATTTTCATTCCAGTCTATATGTCCTGAACCGCGGGGGCTAGCGCCCCCGTGTGAACATATACCCCTCAAAACATCAGTACCCCACATTTACACTTATTAACTTCAGTACCATATGATTCTAATCATAGACCAACTTGGATCTAACAATCTCAAAACTATTTCAAAGGACATAAAATGGACAGTTACGTCTTATGAATATTTTATGAGTATTTTCTTTAATCGCTATAACTCTCTCCATATCTTCTATCATGACATCTTTTCCACTTTTATCTTGTCTTTTCTTTATGAACTGTTTAATAAGGACTGTTGGTGGTAGTGTCCCTCAGTTTAGTGCTTATGAGTGAACTATGTCATTGGGATTCTTCTCATTCCTATGGCCTCCATATACACCGACAATGCTATATGTCATTGATCTTTGTTTGCACAGACACACTAAAATGGGAAAATAGCATACATACAGATCAGTTCTTATCTAATAGAGGTAAGAACACACCGATCCTAGTGCAATGGGACCTTATACCCTGAGCATTGATATAATGACCTGGCACAGGCCTCAGAAGAATGGGCATCCTCCATTCATGCTGGAA
>PVKC010045803.1:0-11363 GCA_004027635.1 Crocidura indochinensis | reverse complement strand
AGATTTCATTACTTTATTTTTCCTAACAGCTGCATAGTATTCCAGTACTATTTACAACAGCCAGAATCTGAAAACAACCCAAGTTCCCAAGAACAGATGAGAAGCATTAGTTTTTGACAGTAATTGCATAGTAATAAATATTTTCTTAGAAAACACTTGATCCGATGGAGTGGTTGATTAGCCTACTCAGAAAGACAGAGAAATGAAGCTCTTGAAACAAGAAAAAGAGATACCCCATTCAGGAATCTAAAAACAGAGTGTGGTGGGGGAAGGACATAATGAAGACCAGTCACCCCAAGTGGAGAGAATTTTTTTCTAGAAAAATGAAGACAACCATTTGCTATAAAAGAGCATTGAAGGGGCCAGAGAGATAGCATGGAGGTAGGGCGTTTGCCTTGTATGCAGAAAGACAGTGGTTCGAATCCCGGCATCCCATATGGTCCCCTGAGCCTGCCAGGAGTGATTTCTGAGATGAGAGCCAGGAGTAACCTCTGAGCACTGCCGGGTGTGACCTAAAAAGAAAACTAACTAAAAAAAAAAAAAAAAAAGGAAAAAACATTGAAGACTAGGAAGATGGCTCAAAGCTGACCTGTATAACTTTGATGCTTGAGCTCCAAGTATGATCCCAAGTACCACATGACCCTACCTGCACCTCTGAGGGTTACTCCAAACTATAGGTAGCCCCCCTCAAGCTCTTCCTTATGTAGCCCACTGCCTACTCTGCTGAAACTGAAATTAGGAGTCCTCTGATACTTAGGCCATCCAATCAATGGGCTTCATTCCTGGGTATTAGGGTTTCTCCATTAAAGCAAAATGATTTGGGAAATAGACTTTGGAAAGGAGGTCCAGCACAGAATACTGATCAAGGAGAGTCCTTGGGGCAGTCCTGAGGGACAGCCAGGCAGTGGGAACAGAAAGAGAAGTTCTGGTGCCATCATAATGCTGCAGAGCTGACCTATCTTCTGCAGGACAGAAGCCCTAGCACTGAGCCAGTCAGAGCAAAGATGTCCAGTCTTCCTACGCACAAACTGATCATTCATTGGCCAAGAGCAGGACCTAGGTTTTCACTCTACTACTGAGCCCGTCATGCAAGGGTACTGCAGAAAGTCTGTGTCCATATTTGCAGAATCTGGAAGTTAAGGTTTACCTGGAAGAGGATCTATTGTTGCTTCATGGTCCCAATGCTACTGGGTACCCCAGGTTGCTGCTGAAGGTGCTCTATCTATACTGTTTCCAGTGGACAGAATCCACATTGCTCTATGCAGCTGCTGATGCTTTGTTCTGGCAGCTTTGTCCATAGGCAAGAGAGTGAAAAAGTGGTATCAGGAGACTAAAGATGTAGTTCAATGAGAGAGCACTTAACCTTGCACTTATGCCCTGGTTTCATCCTAAGCTTCACCAAAAATAAAAAGGATGATGAAGCTGGAACATAGCCAAAGTGCTAGAGCAAGTGTTTGGCATGCACTGGGTTCCAAATGTGGTACTGAGCATCACATGCCCCCAAGTATCACCAAATGCATTTCTGGTGGATGCCAACACTGCTGGAACCATGTAGTATCATTTTCTTGGTCCTATGACCTCAGCCTTCAGGCATGCATAGTTTTACTGAGAATTACTACCAGCAGTGTTCCCTTGATTCCCTGAAGACCTCTTGGGAGCAATTCTCCATAGCTATTCCCCTTCCCACAACAATATTTTATTCTAGACTCCTAAAGTGAAAAATATGCACTTCCTGGTCTCCCCAACCTGCCCAGATTCGGTTGTGGCTTGTGTTTCATCCACCCAGTTACTCATTCTTCACCGCAATGTTTGTCTTGCTGTGGTTATTATAGTGGTCAGAGAGGCTGGCTGTTGTTCTTACTATTCTTATTGTGTTGCACCTTTTTGAGCTCCTTCCCCAGTCCTGCAACCACTGTCTTAGTAATTCCCTTTTTCTAGCCATCATCCTTTTCCTTTCTCACTTTTCTTTTCCAATGCTCCCCTGTCCTGGTGATACAAAGTGTGAGCAAATCCTTCTGCCTGGAGCTCCTCAGGGTAGAATCCAAACTAAAGTGATCCCATAGCAAATAGTCATGCCTGGGGAAGTCCTACATGAATGATTCTCTGCTCAAGGCTGATCTATAGTGATTCTTGGCTATGGGCACGTACTATAGGAAATCCTTTCCGGGGTAGAAAAAGATATGTAAATTTTACTTTGGAGTTGCAGGAAAAAGGCAGAAACTGAAATAAGAGACATGAACCAACTCATTTTTCTTCTCAAGGTAGACATAAAGATTATGGGAACCACATCCAGTCAGCTGCTGCTGGGAAAATCATAAAATCAAAATCTCCTCCAGCCTAGAAGGCCTCTCCAGGAAGGTAGAAGGGAAATACATTATTATATTCTTTGTTGGCGGGGAGTGTGTCATACCTGGTGGTGGCGCTCAGGGGTTACTACTGGCTCGAAGCTCAGAAATTGCTCCTGGTAGGCTCAGGGGGACCATATGAGATGCTGGGAATCAAACTCAGGTCTGTTCCAGGTTGGCCAAATTCAAGATTAACAGCCTACCACTGTGCTATCACTCCAGCCTCCATTTTATTTTTTTTTAATTCTTGAATAAGCATTCTATCCAATGCAATACCTATCAGGAGAAATACCCATGAAATTGCAAAGATAAGATAAAATCTCACAGTTTATATAGCAGAGCAGACCCAAGTCATGCCACACAAGCTCTTAAGGCAAATAATGACCACTCAGCAGAGCCATCTGTCCCACAGAGCTCACCCTAAATTCTCTCATTACTGAGGCATCCATTTGTGTCTGTGAATGGGCTTGAGCCAAGGAAAGAATTCTCTGTTCACAGCTCTGGATAGGAAGAAATTTAGAGGTGAGATTCCTGTCCAAGTTGGGTTCTTACCCACTCGTAGAAATTAGAAAGTGGAATAAGAAGGACATTCTATGGGGCCGAAGTGGTGGTGCAGGGCATAAAATGTCTGCCTTGCATGCTACCTTGGACAGACCACAGTTTGATTCCCCCAGCGTCCCATTTGGTCTCCCAAACCAGGAGTATTTTCTGAGATCATAGTCAGGAGTAACCCCTGAGCGTCACCAGGTGTGCCTCCCCCCACCCCCGCAAAAAAAAAAAAAAAAAAAAAAAAAAAAAAAAGGCTTACTTAGCTGTTTTGGGTTTGTGGGGGGAGTTGATTACTTTTTTTGGGTGTGGGAGAGAACACTTCACCAGAAGTGTTCGAGCTTACTTCTGGCTCTGTGCTCAAGGATCACTACTGGCAGTGTTCAAATGACCAAATGTACTACAGGAGATCATATCAGAGTTGACCACATACAAAACAGGTGCTTTAGCCCCTGTGTTATCTCTCCAGTTCTTAAGAGTTACTTAGGGTTTATGTTTGGGGTGGGTTGGGCTGCATTGGGTTCAGTTTAGTTCAGTTTGGTTGGGTTCAGTCAGGCTCACTTGGTTTAGGTTTAGGGGCCACATCCAGCTGTGCTCAAAAATAAATCATCAGCTAAGCTTCCTGTTAACTCTGCAGTCAAGGATCACTCCTGGCAGTGTTGGGGGACTGACTGTGATATTAGCAAATGCATTATCCACTTTATTATTTCTCTGAGTTCCTTCTTTTTTGTTTGTTTGTTTGTTTGTTTGTTTGTTTGGGCCATGCCTAGTGATGCTCAGGGGTTACTCCTAGCTATGCACTCAGAAATTGCTCCTGGCTTGAGCAGCCTTATGGAATACCGGGGATCAAACCGAGGTCTGTCCTGGGTCAGCTGTATGCAAGGCAAATGACAAACCACTGCGCTATCACTCTGGCCCCATCCTTCATTTTTTTTTTGAAATATTTCATGCATAGCAAAGAAACAGAGAAAGAAGCTGAGTAAATGCTCTATAACAGGGAGGCTTTCTCCCGTTTTTTTAGATAAAAAATTAAATGTATTGTTTTTATTAATACTTTATCTTGCAGTAACAAGGTACCACAGCCCTTGGTAGACAGGAAGAGTCTGATGGTTTTCTGGTGATGAATGTAGGAGAAAAATTCCAAGAGGCAGATCAGAAAGGACCAGAAGAGTAAGTTGCACCTGCTCCACAATTTTCAGGCTTTGGCTTTCACTGTGAGTGAGATGAAAAGAATTCTGAGGGCTCAGCTCAAAGGAGTGATGTGGGTGACATGCTGGAGAGTTACTTCTTGTGAAGTTGATAAATAGCTAGTGAGCTGGGCTTTACTTCTCAGGGAGGTTGTAAAGTGCCTCTGGAGAGACTCAAAAGCAAAGCTTTGCCTGGAGGTTGTTTACTCTGGCTGACAGGGAAAGAACAGGGAAAAACTCATTAATATCCTGAGGTCAGAGTGGCTCAGTTGCCCCCAACGACAGTGGTCAGAGTACAGAAAGGGAGGGAAGAAAAGAATGCAAGAGAATGGAAGGCACAGACCAGAGGTCACCAGAAGCAGATGGGATTGGAGCTGTGCCTTAAGGAGTGGGCATAGCTAGCTCTGTAGTGGAAAGCAGCAGAAAGGAAAGGTCAGGAATCACTCTGAATAGAGCCCATTTGGAATGGGGAAAGAGCAATTAGCACATTAAAATCAGAGACCTGATGCTAGAAAGGCCAAGTGTTATTGGTCAGGATAAATAAGGAATAGATACTTAAGGAACTGAGGATAAACATTCCCATTATCTAGTCCAATATCTTTACCTCCAGTGGAATAGTTACAGCCTTGATTTGCATAATAGTCTTTCTGCTACTTCTATCAATTAGATTGGTTTTTAAAAAGCCATTTTTACAACAACTTTCAATTATTGGGCCCATTCCTGCCTTATCTCATCATCCCTCTCTATTATCGTTAGATGAATATTATTCACCCTGGATGAACAATAATTCAAGAACCCTAGACTTTTAGGTAAAGGTCATTTTACTGGTGGGATAAGGGACAAAGTTTCCAGTGAAGCCAAAAAATATATTATGATGGTTCATTTTAGCTAGATCATAAGAGAGCTTGAGAGCTAATAGAGAGTTTAAGGAACTTACTCTGCATGTGGAACTTACTCTGCATGTGACCTATCCAAATTTGATGCCCAGGACTACATATGGCACCTAGAGGACCACATGGAGTGATCCCTGAATACAAAGTCAGGAGTAAGCCCTAAGTCTGAATACAACCATGTGAGCCTCAATCTTCCCCCCCAAAAAAATGTTTTAGACCACAAAGTGTCAGATCTGTGGTTAAACATTACTCTGGGTGCTGCTGTAAGGGTATTTGAAATGAGACTCTTCAGGTGAATGGCTGAGTATGGGTGAAGTAGCCAACCTTTCTTATTGTGGGTGAGCTCATCCAATCAGCTAGAAAAGAGAAATAGAACTGGTCTTCCACTTAACAGAAAGTGTCTCCTGTCTGGATGCATTTAACATGGATTTCCTCCTTTTTGTGTGTGTTTTTGTTTGTTTGTTTTTTGTTTTTGGGTCACACCCGGCAGCTCTCAGAGTTTACTCCAGGCTCTATGCTCAGAAATTACCCCTGGCAGGCACAGGGAACCATATGGGATGCCGGGATTCAAACCACAATCCTGCATGCAAGGCAAATGCCTTACCTCCATGCTATCTCTCCGGCCTCTCACTTTCCATTTTCAAGAAATTTCTGGATTCCATTTATTATCTTGTGTTAAGATGTGGCTTTCAATCTTTAGATATGGGTTTCCAGCACTCTTCTAAACTAGAACCTTCTTATTTGGTACGACTTGGTTAACTAGGGGAGAGGTGATAATATTCAATTTTTGTTTAGTGAGGTCACATCCAGGAATGCATGGAGGATTAGAGAACCATATGACTTAGGGGCTGGAATCTAGAGTTCTTACATGCAAAGCAATCCAGCCCTTTGAGATCTCTGGACCTTGATACTCAAAAATTTTCCCCAAAAATGAATGCCAGTTGCATTTCAGAACCAAAAAAATGAAGCAATAAATCATATCAAATGGAAGTTCACCTTTCAGAGAGTGGAAGAACTCTGTACCCAAACCTATAGGTTATTCAAAGCACTTATTCTACTGAGTAATTGCTTGCTTCATGTATGTCATTTCCCCCTTAACCTCCTGCCTATCTGCGTTAAGAGGAGTCATTTAGAGTTGATCACGGAACTATCATAAAATATTCCCTACATTGTTTTAATTGAGTTTTTCTATTTGATACTTACTTAGAAAAAATAGAGAAATGTCCTTTAAATTGCTTTTGCCAGTCTGTGTATCAGAAGTCACAGTTTTCTGATTACACTGGATTCATTCTCGAGTCATTGCTCTTCATTATTTTTCATTTTTCTGATGGCTGCCATGGTCGCTTTGCTGTTTTCCTCTCCTGGCCATAGTTTTGTACTGAAAGTTGTTAGAGTCAGAGAAGTCTGAGACAAGAGTAAAAGAGGATCAGTTTGTCAAAAAAAAAAGGGGGGGGGGGACAGTATTTTGCTTCAACCAGTATGTACCTATCAATGTTGTGTGGCTTTTCTTCTACAGGAGACAGATCTTTATCTGGGGAGACCTGCTCGAAGCCCCCTCATCCTTTCAGAGGTGTCTTCACAGTCTCTGACTCTAAGCTTTTAGTTTGGAGGACCCATTCCTGATGGGATATTCAGACTGCTCCAGTGAAGATGGGTTAGAGGTATAAAAAGAAAGAAGAAAAGACAGGATATCTAGTTGAGAATCCTGGTGCCCTCCCAATCAATCCAAAAGAAAGACTACCAGTCAGTAATGCAATTATCAATCAAGGCTTATTACCTTGGCCAAGAGTTCCAACAGTCTCCAGTGGTCCACAGACACTGAGTGCCAGTCACATACAGCTTTTGATAAGTTTTTGAGATATTACATGCATCATTCAATAAATCATTAAGAGAAAATGCAGCAATTCTGAAACAATACTTCCTTCGATTTTTAACAAAAAACATCCTCTCCCATCTCACCTGATTTCATGTATGTCAACTTATTGCCCCTTCAGCTATTTTCCTGTTTTTTTTTCAAGGCATACCTAGGACAATAGCTAGTTTAAAGAAAATAACAAAGGTAAGGCATTCTTAGCTGCCTAGGTTCTGCCCTTTGCCCAGGCTTCAAGACCTGGGCTGCCCAGGTATGTCCTGTCCATTGCTCAGGCTTTGGGGCTCTAGTTAAACTTTAAACAAATACCATGAGCAGGAGAATGATTCACAGAAGCAGAAGCATGTTCAATATATTTCCATTTCATCATTTATTTTTCATTTTCAGCAAAAGTAACATTTATTGACTCACACATGTATCTTGTAGGTCACTTATTCCTATTCCCGCTTTGGTCCTGATTAAATCTATCATGAACTATCAACTTTGGGTGAGGAGAAGCAAATTTAGCAGTGTTCTTGGAATTTATGAGATTGCAGCATGATGTTCTATGATTGGAGAAAAGCTATCAATATGACTAACAACTACTACATAAAGAACAATGTGCGAAGTTGTACCCCTAACAACAACAACAAAAAAAAACCCAAATCTTTGGTTTTGGTTTGGGCTTCACCAGGCTATGCTCAGGGTTTACTCTGCACTCAAGGGTCATTCCTAGTGGTGCTTGGGATACCATATGGGATGCCAGGGAGTGAACCCAGATTGGCCAAGTGCAAAGTAAATGCACTACTAGCTGTGCTATCACTCCAGTCCCATCAACATTTCTTTTGCAGCATTAAGATCCTGTATCAGATCCAGATATGATACCACCACCCCCAATCAGATGGAACCTTTCCCAGAAAACAATATCATCTTCAACTATTGGAAAACTCATCCTAAATATGGCAGCTCTACCCATGATTCTAATTGCCTTCATTAAAAAATTTAAAAGGGGTTAGATGTAAGAATTGATTGCTTCCCCCCCCAAAAAAAATATCAAGATGGGAGAGGCCCCTAGGAAAGATAGATTAGGCAATTAGAATGCAAAGAATTTGCAAAATTGTACCTAGAAAAGAATAGATGACAAAAATATGCCAGCTGCCAATATACTCCAGGGAAGCATAGAATAAGACTGCTTAGGGTGTTTTAGGTATAAAGAAGGTTCAGCTAAAACTAGAATAGGGGCCACAGAGACTAGAAAGGAGATGGAGGAGGAGAAACACAAATATGAAAAGATGGGGGTCAGGGGCCAAGAGGTCTTAGTAGATTGGTAAATAGAAGAAGAAGAAGAAGAAGAAGAAGAAGAAGAAGAAGAAGAAGAAGAAGAAGAAGAAGAAGAAGAAGAAGAAGAAGAAGAAGAAGAAGAAGAAGAAGAAGAAGAAGAAAGGACAGAACTAAATATGCAAGCTAAATTCAACAACAATTTCAACAACAATGGAATCAAGAGACCCAAACTCTTCAGGGGTCTCAAACTCGAGACCCGTGGGCCATTTGTGGCCCTCCATACAACATTTTGTGGCCCTGCCCTAGAGGAATCTTTTTTTGTTTTGTTTTGTTTTGTTTTAGTTGTGAACCCCCCAATGTTCAAGGCTTACTACTGACTTTGCACTCAAGGATCATCCCGACTCTGCCTCCTGCGGCCCCCAGGTAAATTGAGTTTGAGACCCCTGAAATGGACCTGTTATATTGGCAAGCTGGGGAGCAAAGGGTAGTGGTATGGGATACACTCTGGGAATATGATGGAGGGTGGTCAACACTGATGGCTGGATTGGCCCTGAATGTATGACTGAAGCCCAACTATGAAGGACTTTGTAAATCACAATAGTTTCAATAAAGGAAATTTAAAATAAATAAAACTAGAATAAGAAATCACCAAGACTTCAGATGCTTAGGAAACCTTCTGAGGCACTCAGGGGTTCCACTTAGATATGTGCACAGAAATTTCTCCTGGCAGGCTTGGAGGACCCTATGGGAAGCTGGGGATTGAACCTGGGTTGGCTGCATGCAGGCAAATACCCTACCCTCTGTACTATGGCTCCACCCCAAGAGTAATTTTTTCCTGCAGATGCTCTATCTGCTCCAGCAGACACTGTTGCTCCACCCTGGGAACTTGGGAAGGTGGATGGCCCAGATTCTAGAGTTTATGCTAATCAAGTGGAGCTTGGGGACAATTTGACAGCAGGGGGACCAAAGTGTCTACACTCTGGAGGGACTTTGGCGACTCCACAGATGTTTTGACACCCCCCAGCTCTCCCTGAAAGTACCTGCTTCACTTAGGGACTGTGAACAGAGTCTGAGAGTCAGTGAATACCATAGGAACTTGGAACAGAAAAGGCAGAGCCAGTTGACCAAGATAAATGGTTGGTTTCAGCCCAGGTCTTCTGTCTCTCTCATCATTTAGTCCAGCCCTGAACCCCCGCAGCCCACTCTGACCTGAAGGAGGATGGGTGGGAGGTTCTCTGGTCTCTAGTTTATCTAGACAACCTGACTCAAGGCTCTCTGGGGTACAGGAATAGAATGTAGATGGGGAACCCAGAAGAAAACCCATAAGCTCAAGCTTGGGGAGCACATGGGGCTGGGAGCGAGGCATCTTAATTGAATGGTGGGGACAAACTAGGGCCAGTGGTGGGGACAAACTAGGGCCAGAGGTGCAGCCGCATGAACCTCGGGAAGCAGCCACTTCTGGGCCCGAGTCCTGCATTCAGAGGGCAGGATCCTGGGAGAAAAAAAAAAAAAAGGAAACCTTCTGATAGCTCTATAAAATGGTCCAGCCACTGCTCTTCATGGACCTATTGAATGTCGATGTCCTCACTAACTGTCCTTAATGTTTATTTCAACAATGTTTATCCCAACAATCTGTTGGGATCCTCAAGGGGGTGGGAGAGCACAACTGTAATGACCAGCCTCTGAGACTAAAGATGGCTGTCCAGGCTACCTAAAATTTGGATAATCCATGTGTGTTTTTTCTGTCTACCTATGTCTGTTTTTGAATCATTCTCAGTGACTAGCCCTTGCTGGATGGGGAGCTTCAAAGGTGCCAATGTTTTTTGTTTTAAGGTCATGGAGCCTTTTACTCTGAATATAATGATCATGAGGCATTCACAATCAGAATTTGACCCGATTTCTTTGATGAATCTCAGAAACCACAAAGAGAACAAAAAAAAATAGATGACCAGATTGTACAAGATTTGGGTTAGGAGTAAAGTTCCTGAGACAGAAATAAAAATGTGATGGTGATTCCACTTACATAAGAAAACTTGAATATTCAACCTCAAGAAATAATTGAAAAAGCACAATAGTGGTTATCAGGAATAATTTTTAATTCAAATAAATAAAATCTACATATTGCCCTACAACACTGCCTATAAATAACCATATGATGTTGTGCAGGGAAGAGCACATGTTAAAGATTCTAACCAAAATCACAATAATATTATAAACATACTCTGAATATTAGAATACTAGAAATATTAGAATATTAGAAAAATAAGTTCTTCTCTAAGTATAGTTGTTGAGGTATACAGTAATCCACTTCTATTTTTAATGGAATTCACTGTTTTCCAGAGTGACTGTTCCATTTTACATCCTGCCAGCAATTGAGTGATTTCTTTCTCTCCATCTTTAACAGCATATTATGTTATCACTACTTTCCACTGGGGAGTTCTGATATTTAAGTGTGGTGTTTGATTTGCATTTTTCTGATGGCTATGAAAATTGTCCATTTATATTTATGTGCTGGCTTAACATTTCTATCTCTTCCTCAGTATAATGTATGTGCATATGTTTTGCCCACTTTCTAATTTGTGATGTTTTGAGGATATATCTAAATATTATATATACACATATATAATACATGTCATTTTGAGGGGGGCTGTATATATGTACTAGAGATCAAATCTAACACCACACATGCAAAATAAGTGCTATACATTTGAGCCATATTCCTGGTTCTGTTAGTGTCGATTCTTTATGTTTCTAAAGATGAGAGCATGATGGAGTTCTGGCTATATAAAAAACTAAGTAACAACAGAAGAATGTGGAGATAGACTGAGATGACAAGGAAGAATTTGCAATCTAACTGGGTAGGAAAAGAAGAGAGGAAAAAGAATACAATAAAGTACTCAAGGAGAATACGTGGAAGAAGTTTTGGAGTTTGAAATGATGTGAGCATACAAGAGCATATCTCCTTCATTCAAGAGCATATCTCTTTCAACTAGCTTCAATCTCTCTCATTGTAGAATGGGTCGATTCATTGATTTATGCTATGGTGTCAACTGCTGGTATAAATGATGGAATAGGATGAGGAAATGTAATGTAATTAAAGAGGGATGTCTAGATGTCACTCTTGACTCCAGAGCTGAGAGAGGAGAAGGACAGAGAAGGAAAGATATCAAGATGAGAATAAGGAAGATGAGAAAAGAAAATAATAATTGAGTAAGAGAAGTCAGGGCTTCAATTATGTTGATGATGTGAAAGAGTGGTATAG
>PVKC010045802.1:0-11266 GCA_004027635.1 Crocidura indochinensis | reverse complement strand
CAAAAAAAAAAAAAAAAACCCAACAACAACAAAATCCACCAAACCTCAACAAAGCTGAGTCCAGAGAAAGGTGTTCACTGCCTCGGAAAGGAAGGAATCCCCAGCAGGGCCGAATCTGAAAAAACAGCAGTCCTGGACTGCTTTTGGGCTCTCTTTGCCTCCTGGATGAGATACTGATATTGGTCAGAGTTCTCAGCTCCCAGCTCTCATTGTCTGAGCTGAGGGATGTTTGAGTCATGAGTCTTTGAGGTCAAAAGAATAGCACTTGGAGGGCCAGAGGATGGCTCACCAGCCTGGAATGCATGTGCTGTAGGCATGAAGCCCTGATATTGACCCCGCAGTGTTTTATGATCCCTTGGGCACTATCCCCCCGCATCACCAGGAAATGCTTCCAGTCTCTCTAAGCATCACTGGAAATGCTCCTATGTAAAAAACAGGAATGGGGTGGAGAGACAGTACAGAGCTTAGGATGTACAGCTGACCCCAGTATGATTCCCAACACCCAGAGTTCCCTGAACACTGCCAGGTGCAGACCTGGAGGCCCCCATCAGTGCTGGTCATAGTCCTGGAGATACTTGGGTACTGCTGGGGTGCTCAGGTTGATCCCTAGAACGCCAGGAAGGGCCCACATGCCATTGCAGCCTCAGGTCCTTTTCTTGAACCACCAGCCCAGTTAGAATCTTAGAATCCAACAACCAACCCCTAAGAAACCAAACAACAAGAAGACTCTTTGCCAGGAGGAGATGCAGTCATCATAAAGAGAAGAAAAACTCGACTGGGGATTACATTTACCTGTCTCAAGGTTTGTTTCTAAGAACCCTTTTATTGATATGAGAGGAAATTACTCCAAGTCACACAGGCAGTGACCCAGATGGAGAGGTCCCAGCTCCACTCCAAGGTCTTTGGGGTCCCTGCTGAGCCAGAGTGGATGGGGCAGAGCTGGGAAGTGACTGGAGGAAGGCTGGAGGTGTTGAGAGGTGAGGGGAGACCAAAGAAACTGTCTAATACCCCCTGGTTGTCACAGAGGAGCAGGCATGGGCAGGCCCTGACTTTAGAGTTACCAGGGGAAAATGCTGGAACTGCAATCTCTTCTCTGATCCTTTTGAGTCCACTTGACCTTTGCTCTTTGCTTCTCCTTTACTGGCCAGCCTCCAGGAGATAGAAATAGGAATCTGGACACTTTAAACCTTTCACAAGGCCTAGTGACTATGGCTGCTCAGACTGACCCCAATGTTGATTATTTTGTTTGTTTTAGGGCCACACCCAGCATTGCTCAGGGCATATTCTTGGCTCTGCACTCAGGGATCCATTCCTGGTAGTGCTCAGGGGACCATAATATGGGATGTCGGGGTTGAATCCAGGTCACTGCAAAGTCAAGCAAGCATCCTATCTGCTGTTTATTTTTTTTTCCTATCTGCTGTTCTATCATTCCAGATTCTGTTTACTATTTTTGAGGGTTCAGGACACGGTACCAGAGATCAAACTAGAGGTTCTTGCATGCAAAATCTGTGCTTGTCTTTTATTTGGGGGGGGGGCACACCCAGTGATGCTCAGGGGTTACTCCTGGCTAGGAGCTCAGAAATAGCTCCTGGCTTGGGGGACCATGTGGGACACCTGGGGATCCAACCGTGGTCCGTCCTGGGTCAGCTGTGTGCAGGGCAAATGCCCTACCATTGTTCCATTGCTCCGGCCCCTGTGCTCCAGTCTTTTGAACCATCTTCCCTGTGCACCAAAAATCCATTTCTTCACTCTCCATCTATAGCATAATACTTACAGTGCCCTCCTGTTGCCCATCAGTTCTGACAGGAGGCATGAACCCCTCCAGGTTCATAAAAGGGGTACTGAGTGAACTGTCTGGTGGTTACTTTAGAAACATCAGGCTGGGGAGGAGGATCATAGGGTTTTTCAGTGGGAGAAGGCTTAGAACTATTTAGAGGGTTTGTTTATAAATTCCATTGTCCTAAGCATTTTGTAAACTTCCACCCTCTTGCATATCCAAAATACCTCGACTCCACATCCTTGTCTGTTGAGTGAGCCTAGACAATCATGCCTACGTGCCATGCAACTGTGGGTGTCTGTATACACACACACACACACACACACACACACACACACACTCACACACAAACACATCACATACACAGAGTGGGAAAGGCAGAACTTGTGAACTGAAGGTCACCTCTGGGGGATAAATATTGAGGTAAGGCCTGTCTCAGGTTGAAGTATCACAAAGCCAGGAAGCAGCTGGGGGCTGACCCTGAAGTTGCTGGACTCTAGACGCAAACAACCAGCTTGTGGGTTTGATGCTAGTCTCTCGAAGTTGGTCGTATCAACTAGGGAAGAAAAATCAACTGCACATCCAGCATCTGTGGCAAACGAGGTACCTAGGACGCAGCCTGGATGAACACCGAAACGTCACTAACCATCACAGATCATGTTCATAGAAAGGACTTTATTTGACACGATTTCACCTTATCCACATCTGAGATAGACACAAAGGCAAAAATAGTGAAAACATCTCTCAAGGAACTCTTCCCCCCAATCCAGCAGACCTCTTAAGGCCAAGCTTCAGAAAGGCCTGTGTAGTGGGGGCACCGGCAAAGGCCATGATCACACATTTTGAGCTTTTATCACTGGGACCCTATCTGGGCCCCCCTGTCCACTCATGTGCTTGACATACATGGAGCCTGCACTGACTACAGGGACAGATTTGTGTGCTCAGGGAATGGATTTCCTCAAGGTGCCTTGCCTTTAGGGACCCGAGGCCAGTGGGAACCCTTCCCAAGAGGTCATTTGTCCTTTTATGGGTAGAGTTGGGGCAGGGTGTCCCCATATGGTGGGCTTGAGGCTGGAGCTGGGGAAGCAGGTGAAACTGTGAGGCCAGAAGCCCAGAACATCTGTTTCTTCTACTTTGCTCCCCTAGTCCTCTGGGTCAGTGCCTGGCCAGGCAGGAGCTGCCAGACACAGCCAGACACTGGACACCTGTGGAAGCTGCTGAGAACCTGTGCGGGGGCTCCATGATGTGGGACGAAGCTTTGATTATCCCCCCCCCCCCAATCCAGCTCTTCTTGGCAGAGGCTGAAGATGCCCAGTCATGCCATGGTGCTGGCTAGGAGGCAGGAGAGCACCCTTGTCCCTGCTCTCCCAGAGGGACAGACACAGACAAGAAGGGCAGAGCCTTTTATCATATTCAGAGAGAGGCTGGTGGCAGCATGGTGCTCATGGCCAGGCAGGCCTAAAGTGGAGGGCAGCCCTTCAGCACAGCACTGAGGGTAGAGGACAGAGGGGGGCAGGGTTGGTAGGCAGGGAAGAGCAGGTTGAAGTGAATTCCAAGAGCCCAGTCCTGGGCCTCCCCTGTCTGACCCTCAGGAGTGCCGCAGCTCCACTTCAGAGCCGAATTGGGGCTCGTGATGCATCTGGCGACGGTTGTGCTTGCGAATGATGCAGAGGCGATGAACGAGGCCCAGGGTGGCCACCAGCAGGGCCACCCCCAGGAAGAGCAGCACCCACTGGCCCACTCGAGCCTGCTGCTCCTCCAGGTTCATGCCCAGGAAGTTGACACGGCCGTTGTCCAGGGAGCCATCCTCGACAGGAGCTGAGCAGGGGGAGAAGAGGAGGAGGGGGGGGAAGGAGGCCATGGGCAGGGCAGCGGAAGGAGTGCGGGGTCAATCACCATGAGCTCTCTGGCCTGGCTCTGCGCCCCCAAACTTGCCTGCTCTGAGACTGGGGCGCAGCCCTGAACGGATTCGGGGGAGGCCCGAGGCTGAGAAAGGGTGGGTGGTGGTACCAGAGTCCGGAGACCAGTTGTACTGTGGCCAGCCCAGCTTTTCCCCATGCCGCCTGTTCTCGGTGACCAGCCAGTTCAGCAGTGGCTTGAAGTAGTTCATCATGGCTGAGGCTGACATGTTGGGTTGACCTGTGAGCAGCTTCATGGCTTCTGGCCACGGCTTGCTGAATCCCAGTTTCAGCGCATCCCTGGGTGTGTGGGGGGCATAGCAGAGAGAGGAGACAGAGTCAGACGGCACAGTGGGGAGGCTCCACAACCCTTCTGCTGCAGCCTCATCCCCTCTTATCCCCCATTCTTGTCTGAACTTCCCTGTGTGGTAGGGCAAGATACCCTGCACCCCAGGACTCTTGCTGTCACAGGGAGGGACCATTGGTGACTCACGCCAGGCGCTTCCCAGCCTCCTTAGACTTATAGATGTCACATTTGTGCAGGGGGCCCGAGTGACCCGCTGCCTGGCACAGCGCCTCATGGAACTGGAACTGGATGAAGAAACCAATGAAGTATCTGTGGAAGAGGGAAGGCGCAGGCCAGGATGAGGTGCTGGAGGTCCCTGGGGGTACCCAGTCTTTTCCACCCACTGCTGTGCGGCTCTCCAGACCGGCCCTGCGCCCTTCAGAATCACCTTGCCTCCCCGAAAGGTGGTCTCTCCTCTGTTTACAGCAGCTCCTAGAGCTGCTCAGCTAGGAGTTGGTATTGAGTATTAGGGGCTAGCCCTAGGATCACCTGCATTTCTCTATAATCCCCCAACAGGCTGGCTTGGGGTGTCGCACAACCTGCTTTTCCCACCTACCCTAAAGGTACTTTTCTCAGGCTAATGGCCCAAGTCTCCTTGGCCCACTACTGCTTAGAGAACACTCCATGCTGAGCTGAGAGCAAACCAGCCAGTGGGCCTGACTAGGTGTGGTGGATGTGGCTGAACCCTGGAAGCCCAGAGCCCCCCAGAAGAAGGTGGAGGCCCTTCTTATAAGGGGTCCCCAGCCCACAGTATAGCTCGGCCCTGTCCCCTTGTCCCCTGCCTACAGTAGACTCCTTACTGTCCCACACACTTTTTTGGACTCTGGGGGACAGTTTGTCATGCCGCACTTGTTTATCAAGTATATTTCTATACCTGTGCTGATTTCATGCGTAGTCATGGGGTGTAAAGGTAGTCCCCAAGAATCACCAGTAGCAAGGACTGGTGTGGCTACACCTTGCTGGAGGAGTCCTCATGACCTTCTGGGTTCTGCCTCATGGTGTGAGTGTGGGGGGCTGAGCTCCCACAAAGCTCTTGAGTTCTCCCCATAGTCTGGTTTTCAGGGTGTGCATGGCAGGCAGTAGCATGCTCTAGGTCCCTCAGTTATCCTGCCATGCCCTTGTCAAAAGCTAGCCTATACCATGTGGAGTGCAAGGGCTGTACCAGGCTGCACTGATCATGTTTCTGCCTGGCCAAGGCTCCAGACCAGCCTGTTTACACATTCCATTCTGGAGAGGAATTTCATCTCAGCGGTGAGAGCTGCCAATTCCTGGGCTGAGTGACACAGGCAGTTCACAAGAGGAACAGAGACCATTAACTCCTCAGACTATGGGCTTTTACGAAGAGGAATGGGGTGAGAGCACAGATCCAGGTTGCTGAGGATTTGCTCAAAGAACAAGGAGACAAGGACTGGAGCCACTTGTCTGAACCCAATTGTAGGGCCTTCTCGTCTCTAGTCACATAGCCTGAGTCTCCAACTGGGTCTCCAACTCCATTTGTTTTTTGTTCGTTTGTTTGTTTTTTGTTTTTAGGGGTCATCTTCAGCAGCACTCAGAGGTTACTCCTGGCTCTACACTCAGAAATCGCTCCTGGCAGGCTTGGGGGACCATATGGGATGCCGGGATTCGAACCACTGTCCTTCTGCATGCAAGGCAAATGCCTTACCTCCATGCTATCTCTCCAGCCACATCCCCTCCGACCCCTCCAACTCCATTTGGAATGGGAAGAGGGTTTTCCAGCTTCAGCCCCAATGAGATCATATATGACACAGGCTGTGGGGGAAGGACTGTCTTGTCATGAGTCCGGCTTACACTCTGGACTGTGATTGACAAGCGGGGTATCTGCTTCTTTTGAGGTGTGGGGGAGACATTTCTGGCAATGCTCAGGGGATCATGTAGTACTGGGGATGGAACCTGGGGTACCCCCATATAGAGTCTGCACTCCAGTCCTGTGAGTCACCTCTCTGGCCAGAGGCTTCTGCTTTGTGTTGATTAGGTAGCCAAGAAGCCACATAGCCAAGCACTGAAGCCCACGCAGGCAGCCAGAATGTTGCTCCCATGTGCTTCACCCACCTAATCCCCACTCCCTATGCCCCCTTACCTGATATAAGGCACATTTGCAGGAATGTGGAACTTGGCCCCTGGGTCAAAGTCGTCTTGAGACCTGGTTACTGGGGGACAGAGGCCTTGGTACTTCAGCCTGGCAAGGGTGAAGGATTGGAGAAAAGTTTGGGGGGAAACTGAGGGAGGAATCACACCCATGCATTATGAACACCTCAGGCTCCTGCATGTTAGTTTACTGTGCCCCATCTTGCCTGCTCCACACACAAGGGCAACCTCCCTTAAAGACTACCCCCGCCCGGGAAACATTTTTGAACCTGAGGTTCCACCACTCCTGGTTGTAGTGCTTCTCAGAGATTCTGCCATCAAACACTTTCCAGCGCCACTGATCGATGAGGTAGCTGAAGGGGATGAAGGCCACCTTGTCCAGCGCCATCTTCATCAGGAAGTTGATGTCTTCCTCTGCCAAGGAAAGGGGAGCTGGTCAGCCTCAGTGCCTCCTACAGCAGTAGGAGGGGCAGATTGGGAGAGAGGAAAGGGTGGGCTGGACTCCTGTGGGTCCTCTGACCAGCTCTGTTGGTCACCCAGTTGGTGGTCCCCATCTTCTCCATGGGCCTGTCCCAGCTTTTGCAGGTAACCCCTGTGCCCCCCGCCCCCCACAAACCCTTTAGATTGTGGTTCCTCCTTGGGTTTCATCACTTCTCTTACCATAGCCACCACTCTCGCTGCTCAGCAAGTTGATGCTGTGGAGGTGCTTGGGGGTGGACACTGAGAGGGTCAGCACATCCCCAATGGCCTCATGAAAGCCAGGGTTGGCGCCCTCCCGGAAGGCCATAGGCTGGTCCTTGTACTGCATGAAGTACTGGATGTGGCCCATTTCATGGTGCACCACCAGCAGTTCTTCCATGTTCACAGAGGTGCACTGCTTGATCCTGGGGACACAGGAAGGATGATACCCGGTAAGGAGACCCCTTGTCCATCATGACTGCTATGTGCAGAGAATGAGCACGATGAATGGGAAAACCAAAATGAGGTGCAGAGTGGGGCCTGGACGGGAATCTGGAGGGTGAAAGTCCATCAAGGGCAACTCAGGCCCTACCACTGTATCCAACTGTCCCGCCAAATCCCAGCCAATGCTGCCATGGTGCTTTCTGACCATGCCACGTGCATACCCTAAAGGCTGGGGGTTCCTCATGCAAGACTTTCTAGAACAGGGACCCTCTGGTTCCTCACAGACATATCCAATCTCACCCGAGACTTTATTGAAGTAAGAGGAATTGTTCTGCATCTTGTACAGCTCCAAACCCACAAGCACCTTCCCCAGTTAATTCTCATGTCTGTGACTCCAATGACACTGCAGAACTGGCTGAAAGCTCCTCCTCCTCCTCCCTCCCCAACCTTCTTTGTCTTAGGAAGGCAGTGGAGTTGCCCAGAATGCTGCTGACAGCATGGGCAGGGCCCATTTTCCTTCTTCCTACCATGCAGCTACCCTGAAAGTGCTTGTCTACTTGGCTCTATCCCTGCTTGGGCTGGGACCCTTGTGCTTTAGAAGGGACCCAGGGCCAGGCAAGCCTGTGTTCTTCATCTTGTTTGTTCAGCTACTTGGTTCTCTCTGCTCGCCAGACACACTCAGCCACTGTGGCAGCCCAGCCTTGCTGTTTGTCCAGGAAATGGGCTTTTTCCCCTTCGTGAATGTGGGTGGGCCTTGTGCTTCCCTTGATGGAATCACATTTGAATTTAGCCTTTAAAGCAATCTGGTTGAGAATCTTTAACTACAGGAACCTGACACCAACAACAGTTAATGTGTGAAAAAGTTTCAGTGGGACCATGGAGAATGACCCAGGGGCTGGGCAGCCTGGTATGCCTGGAGCCCAGAGTCGGCCTTATGCCAGAAAACTTTAGGGGTGAGACCTCCTTGTAATTAGGCCAAGGCTATTTCCCCCCCTGTTTTCCCCATATCTTGCTGGACCTATGCAAACAAGGGCAATTGGCACTCTCACACCGTTACTACTGTACTTTTTAAACACTTATCCTTTAAGAAAGAAAGAAAAAAAATCCAGCTTACTAAACTTTAAAAAATAATAACTGTAGTAAAATATCTGTCTCAAAAGAGGTAGGGGATGAGAAGGAGGGAGGGGGGCATTGGTGGTGGGAATATTGCACTGGTAAAAGGGGGGTGTTCTGTTTATGACTGAAACCTAACTACAATCATGTTTGTAATCATGCTTAAATAAATAATTAATATTTAAGAAAAGCAACCTGGTTGTTGGGGGGACGTGCTTGGCTCATGTCCTCATGGCCCCCCAAGTACTGCTAGAAGTAGTCCCAACAATTGTTGTGTAGCCCAACTGTACTTCACCCCAGTTAAAAATAAAGTAAAAATGTGGCTTTTTCAGCTTCCTCTCTGGGGGAGACCAGGGTGGGAAAATCAATCTGATGCCATCTGAAGGGGTCGCACTAGAAGAACTGTCAGGTCCCAGAGACCAACTCCCAGCAGTACCAACCTGAACCGTGAGTTATCGATTTGCCTCAACATCTCTGCCCAGAATGTTCTTGGGGAGGATGCCTGAGGAAGGTGGGGACCCTGAACATGATGAAAACACTTGTTGGGGGCTACTGAGTTACCGCTAATTCTGCAGCTCTCAGAGCTCCTGACTCAGGCCTCTGAAGAGTAGAGTAGGAGATGTCCCCTGCCACTAAGTCCACCTGGCCTGCCTGGCTTACTGGCATCAGGCCACAGGTACAGTCCAATACTGTGTGTGATGCATCAGTTTCATTTTGAGGATGTTTGTTCTGCTGTGATTGACTACTGAGGCACATCCTCAGAGCCTCTGTTGGTGATGAGGGAGAAATTATGGAGCCCAAAGATCTCCCATGTTTGTCCCCCATAAATGGTTCCCAAGTCATGCACACATAGCCGGGGCCAGGGCTGGATGTATTCAGGGATTGGTTCTAGTGGACATGGCAATATACCCATGACAAGAGACTGGCCAAGTTCTTTTGTCAACCTACAAAGTTCCCAGTATTTGCTCAGTGCTTGAAACTCCCCGCCCTGCCTACCATCAACAGGATAGGGTTTCCCTGCCAGAAGTTGGTGGCCAAGCTGGGGTCAACCCTGCTCCTCTGGCCTCTCTATCCCAGGCTCTGGCCTGGTACCCCTCTAGCTTTGTTCTGGCTGATGCAGCAATAAGGATTTTATGGGCTCATCTCCCCACCCACTGGCCTTCCTCAGACTTACCTGAAGTCCTTGCCGTTATAGAAGTCCCAGGCCGAGGCATGGCATACCACCTCCCGCCCGTCTGTTGGCTTCTCCAGCATGGACTTCTCCCAGAACTCGGGTGTCACAGGCAGCATGCCCAGGGAGGTGAAGAAATTGTCAGCTTCCTCAAACATCCTTTTGGGGGTCCATCCCTGTAAGCAGAAAGAGCCCTGTCTAAACTATGGGGAGCAGAGCGCCATCTCCCATCCAGTAGAGTCCCTCCTCCCTGCCCCATTCTCCCAACTTCTGGGTGTGTCTGGAGTGACTGGAAAAACAGTGCAATACCTGTTTTATCATGTTCTCTGTGACATCCAACTTGGAGGCAGACGGGAAGGGGATCACCAGGTCGTAGATGTTGGACCAGGTCTGTGCCCACATGTTGCCTGGAGACGGGAGGAAGAGAGCAGAGGCGATGCCTGTGAAGCTTGACAGCTCCCAGATTTGCTGATCCTGAGGCCCACAGCTTGCTAGGCCTCTATCCTTGCCAGCCATGGAGTTAAGATGAGCTCAGGCTCATGGGCAAAACCTTTGCTCCCAGTTAGGGCATCCAAGGAACCCTCAGTACTCAGGAGCAGTGCAGAACTGGGGGAACAGCAGCCCAGTACAAGGGTGGAAGCTTCTGGGCTAGACAACATCATGGTGGCCACCACTCACCAGATGCCAAAAACCCCTTAGAAGCACAACTCCTGAGCACAGAGATTTGAAGGCTGAGCTGGATCAGCCCCTGCTGTGTCCTCCAGAGCACCTGTTCCCTGCCAATAACTGTAATTCTGGCAAGAATAATCCTTCTCCTTCGAAAAAAAGTGGACACACCAAATTTAAGACAAGAGGAGAGAGTTGGGCTGGCCCAACTCAGACAGACATGAAGTAGTTTTTCTTGGGCAAGTTGACTTGAAGTCGAGTGTGGAGTGCAGAGCAGGGAGAGAGGGTATGAGCAGAACAAGTAGGGCAACTGTGCTCCTCACCTATACCTGCAATTCCCTTTCAATTGAGCTGCTCTCCCACCCTCTGGAGACGTGAGTCTCAAAAGACAAAATGGGGCACCCAGTGCAAGCGGGGCCTCTCCCCACCAACCTAGGCCTGCCTGCTTTCTCTTGTCTTGTCAAGCCATTGCTCAGGATGATACTTCCTTTAGAGACCCTTCCTTACAGCCTGCCCACCCTATATTGGCACCCTTCACCCCACTGTCCAGGCCCAGGTCTTGGGATACTCACCCAGCAGGTGGGCAGGGATGGGGCCTTCCAGGTTGATGTGCTGGGGCCCGTAGTGTTGGTGTAGGGAGCGGCGCACATAGGCATGCAGGTTCAGGTACAGGGGCTGCAGCTCCTCCAGCAGCTGTTCCAGGATCTGCTCTAGGTCTGGTGTCTCATACACAGAGCGCCAGCCATCTCCTGCATCTTTGTAGCCTGTGGGGCCCAGCACCGGGTTCTCAGACACCGGCCATGACCCTGAGCACCTCCTGCCACCTCCACCACTTGGGAGGGCTCTGAGGCTCTATGTGGTACCGAGAGATGCACTCACCATTGAGCTGGGCTGCCTTGTTGCTGAATTCCACATACTTGGGGAAAGAGGGACGGATGGCCTTTCCCACTGTGGCCCGCCAGCCCTTCCATGCCCATAGCAGCTGATCATAGTCCCGAGATGTGGCCATCAGAGATGTGAGATCTGGGGGGTTGAGGACAGAGGTTTGAGCCCCCTGGGATCTTAACTGACCTTACAGCTCCTGTGGAGGTGAACTGGGTCCCAGAATCACAGTGCAGGGCCTCGGGAATGACTGTGATGACACCCCCACCCCCACCTCCAGAAAGGAGCAGGGGGCAGTAGAGAGAAAACAGCTCAGGCAGCTACAGGGTTTGCACTGTCTGTGTGACAGCAGCTGCTTATGCCCGAGGGGGATCAGTGATGTGGGCTTTTTTTTTTTTTTTTGG